>CAIGRP010076690.1:0-22452 GCA_903798385.1 Fraxinus cuspidata
AAATCACGCAACAATCAATAAAAGGTAGGAATTTATGATGACGGTAGAATGAGATTAAGCACAATTCATAAGCAATAAAACTAATAGACTTTCAAATCACAGCATAGTTTTTGAAACTGGGAAACCTTGAATTATTAATCAATTCAGAAAACTCATAAAATTAGAAGGTAAATACCACACAAGTTCATGAATAACAATCAAAATCAACAAAAATAACAAATAAAGTTGAACAACACGAAAATTCAATTCCAGAAGAAAATAAATTATGCATCATAAAAACATAAACAACCGGCACATGTAGGTGTTGGGATCTTCCTCTGTTAGCATTTTATGTTGTTCCCAAAATGAGTTTACCATGAAAGTTAGAACAAGTTCAGAGTAAGCAACAAGATTTACCACAGGACTTACTGTGGGATTTTACTCTTCTTTGCATCACAATGAATTACGGCTGTAAGAGCTTCTGATGTAGCTTTGATTTATTAACAAGAGGAGCTGGAAAGATTCATTTGACTTATTATATGCTGATTTATTATGTCAATTTCTTGTAGTGAAGATGTCTAGTCCTCTCTTTTTGTACCTTAATGTTTCTCTCTTATAAGATCCCCTTTTTCTGTATTTTTGAGAATAATTATCTTATTTGCATTGTCCCTGTACTTATGACACTTCTTTTATCCCCTCAGGAAGGGAAGTGGAAAGGAAAAGGACATGTCACATTTTTTCTGTTACTTATTTAGATTCCAACTTGAAGCTCCTAGTTGAGCAATTAAGTTCATTCAGATCCATCATGTTTTATAGTGTATTGGAATATTTTTCTTGATTTTTGTAGTCTATTCATAATGCAAGATCCAAGCTTCTTTCAAAGCACGAGCTTGCTGTTTCCGAAGGAAAACAGTGATTGTTATTGTATTTCATGTCAACCAGTTTCGGAAAATTTCTATCAAGCAATGGGCAACCGAAGGAATTATTTCTGTCAAGTGATGCCAATGCTCTGGTAGAACACACAAAAAAGGTCCTTGTGATTGAGGATGGTGAAGTTGTTCATCTTAAGGTACTTTCTGTCATCTTTAATGGTTCAAATTATGTCCTTGATAAGTAAAACGACTTCAAGCAGATATTAAGTGTCACATGGTAGTGAGTTTGTTCGTTATTACTTTGAAGGTCTAAGGAGTACTTTCATTTTCCACAAGGTTACTCTCATTTGGTGATTCACTTTATGGTTCTTTTTCTTTCTCCCGATCTCTTTTCTGTCAGGGCTTGGCTTTGAAATATATTTTTCTTTTGTTGAAAGAAGAAATGAAAACCACTTCATCCCACAGGCACTATGAAAGGAGAAAAAGATTCTATAAGCTTTTAATGCTCTTTAACCAACTTGACCGAGCATTGTACATAGTACATCTCCACAAAATCTTACCATCTCTACTCTGCTAGAACCAATAAATTTTATAATATAAAGCTCAGTCAAGGAAGTGGGATCTAGACAACTACTAATCTCTTCCTTGACTCCCTGGTAAAAGAGCAGTGAGATGTGTCTCAGTCCTGCTCCAACACTTGACAGAAACATCAGGGGATAAGTGTTTGTGAGGTTTATGCTCTTGCAACCAAGCATTTGTGTTTATCCATTAAGGAAATAAAAGCCTTTGCCTCAGAAGTTACTTCTGTTTTCCAAATGAACGTTTAGAACAAAAAAGATGACATACATGACGTGCCGGAACTATTTAGACTCCAAAATCCTACAATCAGGACAGTAACATGGGAAATAAATTTTAAAGTAATTTAAATATTGCCTGAAGATAGCCATGTCAACGAGCCGAAACTCAAAGTTTGAGCTCGACTCGAGTAAAACAGGTCCGAGCTTTTTTGAGCCCAAACTCGGCCAAAAAAATAAGTCTCGGCCCGAACTTTCGGCTCAAGCCTTAGTGGGCCGAGCTGACTCGTGTTTTTTTGTTTAAATTCGTATTAAATCTATAATTTTTTATAATGTATTTAAAATTTGTGCAATTTATACGTGTTATAAATAATAACTAAATATTAATATATATAAAAAATACATTTAAACTTAAAAAAAATTTAATTTTTTTGTACTACTTAGTCACAGGCCAAGCCCGGCTCGAGCGACACCCCCAAAACGGGGCTCGGGCTTTTCCTGGGCCGAGCCCGAACAGGAGCCGGCGAGCTTTTTTGCTATCCCTACCTGAAGATTTGCTCTTTACCGAGCCCGAACAGGAGCCGGCAAGCTGAAGATCTGCTCTTTATCATTTAGATTTCAAATCATTAGTAAAAATTTCAAGAAACAAATGTTTCACCTAAAACTCACTTGGATTTCATCCAGAAACAAGTGATAGAACTGTTACTACTTTAAATGGTACCAATCAGGGTGAATAGGATATTACTTAAAAATGAACGAGGTTTTGTATAAGTTTTAGAGTCGTGATCCCATTATCCATCCATTTAGTTGAAGGCCATAGTTAGTTCTGATTTACCTTTTGGCAAAGAATTAGGTTCCAGGGGAAAATGCAAGCAGTTGGTAACGGTAAATGTTATTAGACACCGTACCGAGTTCAAAACCACTCACACTGTAACCCTTGGGTTTCCTAATTATCAAGTTACTTTTCCATTCCTCATGTGTACTTCCCATGGAAGACAACAAGTATGCAAAGGAATGCATCTAATCCCGAAGACCTCGCTTCCTCAAAAGATTATCAATTTCTAGCTAAAATTACAATCTTCTTAAACCATATAATCAATTTGATTCAGTTTTTTTACTATTGAGTTTTTTCAACTTAACTAAATACCTCTTACAAAGTAAATTACTGAATAAAACTATTCATTTTAATCAAATTACATCAAAATCTGACTAAATGGACTAATTTCTTTTACGTAAATTATTTTAGCAAATATTTACCGAGCAACTTCCTATCAAAAAAATTATTCAGTTTCTGCAATAAATACAGAGATTGAAAATGGAAGGAATTTTTTGACAAAAGCATTTTGGGTCACTGTAATAAAACTGAGATAAATATCTGAAAATGAAAGGAATTTTTTGACAAAAGCATTTAGGATCACTATAATTAACCTGAGATAAATATCTTTCTCTTTCTTATAAATTCCTAGTAACTGATGACTGAAGGCAAACAATCCTGCTGATGCATTTGATTGGTACTCTAGAAGATTAATTTTTGGTGACCTCAATTCTAGTTTGTTAGATTATGGGATGTCATATGTATGTATGTAGGCATATGAATATATGCTTGGTTCTTGTGGTGTGCTGGACAGTGTTGTCACTGCTATTGATTTTGATTGATCCAGGATGGAGGCGTGTCAATTTTGAAGTTTGACCAAGCTAAGGGTAAGCATGGAGAAATTCTTTCTAGGCCTGCTTCTGTTCAACGTGCTCTATCCATTCTCGAGATGGAAGTTGAACGAGTAAACAAAGGAAAATATGAGCATTATATGCAGAAGGAAATTCACGAGCAACCTGAATCTCTTACGACAACAATGCGAGGGAGGCTTATACGTGGAGGGTTGTGCAAAGCCAAGACTGTACTTTTGGGAGGGCTTAAGGACCACCTCAAAACCATAAGGAGAAGCAGAAGAATTGTTTTTATTGGCTGTGGCACAAGTTATAATGCAGCTCTAGCTTCAAGACCCATTTTGGAAGAACTATCTGGTGAATGTTTGTTGTTGGCAATATAAGCACACTTGTGAAAATTTCAACCACTGATATTTCACTAATTTAACAATACGACATAGGTATTCCTGTGGCAATGGAAATTGCTAGTGATCTGCTGGATAGGCAGGGGCCTATATACAGAGAAGATACAGCTGTCTTTGTTAGTCAATCAGGTGAAACTGCTGATACTTTACATGCATTAGAGTATGCCTTAGAAAATGGTGCATTGTGTGTTGGTATCACGAACACCGTTGGCAGTGCAATTGCTAGGAACACCCACTGCGGTGTTCATATAAATGCAGGTGCTGAAATAGGTGTTGCAAGCACCAAGGTGAGCGAATTGCAAATTACCTCCTCCCCCCCTCTTTAACAGTGGCTCTTCCATGGTTTCAGTCTTATTAGGTAATTAAATTCATTGACAGGTATACACAAGTCAAATTGTCGAGATGACTATGTTAGCCCTTGCAATTGGAGGTGACTCAATTTCTAGTCAAGAAAGAAGGGAAGCAGTAATAGATGGTCTATTTGACTTGCCAAGTATGTCTTTTTTTGTTTTCTGCTTCTACAAATTACTAGAATGGAGTTGTTTTTGTGCTTACATATATATATTCATATTCTATGCCATTACTTGGTTATTGGATCTAGTGTCTTTTGTCTGTTACATATATTTTAAAAATATTGCAGGTAAAGTGAAAGAAGTTTTCAAGCTTAACCAGGAAATGAAAGATCTTGCAAAATTACTAATTTCTGAGCAATCACTTCTTGTTTTTGGAAGAGGATATAACTATGCAACAGCTTTGGAAGGTGCCTTGAAGGTAGAAGAAGTGGCACTTATGCACAGTGAAGGAATACTTGCTGGTGAAATGAAGCATGGTCTGTTGGCTTTAGTAGACGAAACTCTCCCAATTTTCGTTATTGCTACCCGTGATGCTTGTTTCTCGTAAGTCTTTTCCTATGTAAAACTTCGTCTCATAATCTTTAATGTCATCTTCTAACATTTCTAGTTGTGGACAGCAAACAGCAGTCGGTCATTCAGCAGCTTCATGCTCGGAAAGGTCGACTTATAGTTATGTGCATGAAAGGGGATGCGGCATCTGTCTGCGTTGGTGGGTCCTGCCGTGTCATTGAAGTTCCTCAGGCCGAGGATTGTCTGCAGCCTGTAATTAACATAGTTCCATTGCAGGTAAAGTAGCTACTTCTTTTAATGCAAATACTTCAATATCGTTGCTGGAACTATATATATATATACACGTGCAAATCTATTTATGCCTTTATGGTACAATATAAATACTTCAAAACTCATCATAAAAATGAATGTGCACCTTTACATCATTCTTTCTAGAATGCCTGGAACAGATTAATGCAAGAATAATAAGATTAATAGTTGAACTTGAACTTTATGTTCACCTTGTTGACTCGTATAATTTGTACAATTAGATAATTGTTGGGGTTGAATTTAGGTCCCGAATATGCAGTTTCTGTTTGAGCGAGAACCGGAGCTATAGAATGAGAGTATTGATGTTTGATCCTCGAAGATAAAATGGTGTGATCAGGTCATATATCAAATTGAGTTTATTATACGTTCATTGAGAATAAATATCCAGTGTTATAATGATGGCAGACCAAAAAGTTCCAAAAATCTCTCTTGGTTACAGAAATGGTTTCGTGGTTGAAGGCTGGAATATTAGGTTCATTGTTATGAGATTGAATGTTCAGTTCCTCATTGAGGACCATATATTTAAGGCTCCAATTCAAGGCTACTCATAGTTTAAGCAACATATTCTGAATTTGCTCCATTTTTCTGGAGCATGATGAGTTTGTAATTTCCCATTTGAGCGGATTGTGTATAGCTTTTGATAATTGAAAATTTCCTCATATATTTACACATGGCCATGTTTAGTCTATTAAGTTAAAGCATGATCTAATGCTAACTGATCTTATCTTAACAAATCTCTGCAGCTATTGGCTTATCATCTCACCGTTCTAAGGGGACACAATGTTGATCAACCTCGGAATCTTGCAAAGAGCGTAACCACTCAATAAGGAACGCAATTTTTTCTTTTAACTTTTCATGCCTTTCTCGGTTTTGGAAATTCGTCTCAAGCTGCAGACATGCCATCGGACCCGGAACCGTAAATCTGCCATGTTTCCCTATGCTAATTCTTCTGACCTCATACAAGAATTTTGCTGAAGTGCCCAAAAATTTGACATAGGGGTTGACCAACCCTCACATTTGCGCGTGGGTCCTGCCTGAATTAAAAAATGCCAACCCTGCCATGTGTTTATGTTCGGTCATCCCCTATTTCATGTAGTACGATCTCCAGTGATCGATTAAGATTTGGTGTTTGATGTGATACAAAAATTGCTTTATTCCCAGACCTAGTTGATTCCTTTTTCATCTTGTTTCATCCAGATGACCGTGTACACCTCACTAGATTTCGGCTGCTTGCTTTGTGTAACGTACTCTCTCTTCGAAGTAGTAATGGAATGTTAGATTTTTGCTCTTTGGTTTCTTGTTCCTTATTTTCTCCAAAAGTTGTATTCTTGGCTCATATCAGCATTTTCAGTCTAGTTAGTTTTTCGTTTCGAGAAGTAATTGCTCATAATGACAAACCGAACGCATTTTTAAAATAGATAATTGAAAATGAACTTAAAATTGAAACACAAACTAAATGGATCCTAAGTTTTTACGTCTCATGCACACGTGTAAGTTAATACTTTCTGATCAATCCACTTTTAAATATATAAATGTATCATTAATTGTTATCCCCTACATGTTTTGGCTAAAAATAAAATTTATAGTAAATTTTGAAATGAAAGTTGATTAAAATGTTAGATTGAAAAATTGTGAATTTCATAAATTATACGGTTAAAAATGTATTTGAAGTAAAATGAATTTGTAAATGTTAGGACCAACAAGGCTCAATAGTTTTTTCTTCGAGATTTTGATACCTTGGCTGTCCGCTACCCCGTCAAAGGAAGACGTCGAAAGGTAAATTTCCGTCATTTTGTTACACGTAGCACTCCAAGCTGACGTGTCATCATTTCATTCGTTTCCTGACAAATCACAGACTGAAATTCCCAAAGTAGCCCTCATCCCAACTATCCAACACCTCAAGAAAACAAGTGAAAAAATCGAAACATAAGCACCAGAAAATGAAAAACCGAAATCAAAATAAATAAAATAAAAACCCCCTAGAGAGAGAGACTCACTCACTCAATCTCTCCCTCCCTCTCTCGATCCAGTTTCAGTTCTTCCCTAAACCTAGATCTATACTTACAATTCTTCTATCTCTATAAATCTGAATCTCCCTTTGTCTATCCCTCTATAGGTAGAGGATTGAATTTGCAGGGGTGATGGCGTCGTATATAAAGGTGGTGAACAGATCGGCCTCGGCTGCTTTCGCGCCGGAGGGACCGTACATGGCGGCGGGGACAATGGCCGGTGCGGTGGATCTGCAGTTCAGTTCCTCCGCGAATCTCGACATCTTTGAGCTTGACTTTGTGTCCGATGATCGTCAGCTGATTTTGGCGGGCACGGTCCCCAGCTCCGAGCGCTTCAATCGGATTTCCTGGGGAAAGGGTCCCGCCAACTCTGAGGAGTTTCCGCTTGGCCTCATTGCTGGTGGCCTGGTGGATGGCAATATTGGCCTTTGGAATCCCAACACTCTGATCTGGTGAATTTTGTCCCCGGATTCTCAGTTTTTTTTTTTTGTACAATTGAATTTATTTTCGTTTTCTTATTCTTTTATTATTTGATGAGTGTTTGAGGGGGTGAATTTGGATGTTAATTTTGTTTCATTAACAAAAAATTACAAATTCTTGTATTCTTATTTGGATCAACATTTTGATGATAATGCTAATATATTGTTTTTGAATTTGAGTATCGATGGATTTGACAATTACCGCTTTTCTTTCCTGTTCTGTATCGAGAATGCAGGAAAACATAGCTTTTAGTGCAATTTATTATCGAATCATATGAAGCTGTATGATTCATATATTATCTCATATGCATAATGCATTTGATTATTGTTACCTAAAATTTTTCAGCAATAGTGAAAATTTTAAATTTAGAGACTGGTGAACGGATCACTCTTTGTCTACTGAATTGAAATGGAAATTCTGCTGCATTTTCTTTCAAGTAGAGTCTCAATGGCGTACATAATTTTGAAGGAGAATTGTTTTGTAGAATTTTGAATGAGTTGCATAATGTAATCCTGTTATTCCTTATTTTTTTTTTTTGAATTTGTGCATCTTTTCTATCATATTTCCATCTCTAGTTAATTATTTTTGTGTACTTTGAACACTGTAAGATAAGGTATTTGTTCTAGTACTGTTTAATGGCATGCAGAAGTTATTCTTTCTGAGCTGCCTTCGCCAACTTTAGAATTGTCACTTTTTTGTTTCTCTTACTTGTCTGTTTCTAGAATGTGCCAACTTCATTTGTACACTACTTTGGTAATGCTTGGCACCCAGATTTTATTTGCCATTTCCCTGTTCTAAGCCTCCAAAATTAGAATAGGAGATTTTTTTTTTAATTATTATCCTATGTTCTGAGTCTCTTCAAGAATTTTGCTGAAATCACAAATTTGGATTTTATATTGCACGACTTCTGATTATTCTGCTGCTGTTTTTAGATTTTCATTGATAAGTAAGACTATTCTTGTTTCATAAGGTCTTAATTCCTTTTCTTGGTATGCTTCTCTTAGTTCTGACACAAAAAGGGGTTCCGAGACAAGTGAAAGTGCTTTGGTTGGCCAACTTTCTAAACATAGAGGGCCTGTAAGTGTTTTTGTTGTTGTATTGTGCTCGCTTCATGCATTTCCTCTGTTTTCATTTATTTCCTATTTGACGGGTGGTGGTAGAATGATATCTTTAACTTACCTCTCTCTTCAGGTTCGTGGACTGGAGTTTAATGTTCTTTCCCCAAACCTCCTTGCTTCTGGGGCTGATGAAGGTGAAATATATATATGGGATGTCGCAAAACCATCAGAACCAAGTCATTTTCCTCCTCTCAAGGTATGAAATAATGTACCTATGGAAATTTTTTTGAAGGTTATTATGTTGGTTATTACACATATGAAGTCTTCGTGCAGGAAACCTGTCCTCTGATTGAGTTTTTAAATTGACATAAATGCTAGACTTTAAGAATTGTGCATACAAATGTTAGACGTGGAGATCACAGATTGGGAAGGAACTCTGTACGAAGCTATGATTGTTGGCATCATTAGTTCACTTCTCAAATATATCAAGTTCTTCCGGTTCATATTTACATTGTAATTTGGGAGGGAAACAAATTGAGTAGAAGAGTTCAAAAGCTGTTTTGTAAACTAGTAGTTGTCGCAGTTTGTTTGGCACTCCATCCACGCTATCAGTTTCTCCTACTCTGTTTTTTCACCTCTTTTTGGGGGAAGAGTGGGGTGAGGTTTTGGAAGAAAATGATTGTTTTTTTTAAGAAGGTCTACACCATTAAAGAATGTTAAAACCCTTGAAGATAGCTAGCGAAATTGGTTTACGGCTAAGCTGGTGTTTTATCATATTGTGGGTGCAATGACCGAGTTTAGTTATTACAACAATTACTATGTTAGCTTGGAATTCTAGTATTGTAAGTACATAATCATTTAGCAACAAATTTAATTTTTTGTTATGTGAAGAATTAATTATAAGGATAATGCGAAGTGTCATACTTTTCTCTGACTTTTTTCCTGACAAAAGAACATTTCTTGCCAAGAAAAGAATTATTTATATATGGGAGGACATGGGAGTAAGCAAAGAGTAAAATGAGATTCCTGGGGTTTTTCAAGGGGAAATCCTACAATCGGGCTCCATTTTAGAACTTAGTGTTATCGTAGAGCCATGACATGCTTATCTTGGAGGTGCCTTCTCTATTTTTTCCTCTCAATGTTTTTTACAGTTATTAAATCTGATAAATGCGGTATATGTAATTTCAACTCGACAAGAAGACATGGCTCAGGTCCAAATATATCTGAGTTAAATTGAAGTTACAATGAAACATGGTGGAAAGATAATACAAAACAGAAATAAAGTAACATCTGCAAATTCATATCAAAGTTCAACAAGTGTCCTGACTCCTGGTTGAGGGCTTTGACGATCTGTTCACATGTCAATGTTAGAAACCCTTGGCTATTGACTTCACAATGTATACAAGCATGCACTCAAAAGTATGAGAGAACGGGAAAAGCTGTACGGCTCTTGCATTTTCTGATGTACTATAGTCTCTATCTAAAGTCTAAAATAAAGAATATATGCGATGTAAATGTATGAGCTGAAGAATCTTGCGAGACCTTGACTGTGAGGTGTTCTATTTTCTTGCTCCTTTGAAATATAATTACTATTTTGGGGAAACTGAAAATGAATTATCTGATTATAATAATTTTTCATGTGGAAACATCACAGTAGGTTGGGGTATTGAAAAGTTGGGCATCAAAAGCTTGCTTATGCGTATCTATTTCGTCTCAAAAGGGGGTTCTCGATTTAGTCTGGAAGGAAGATTTATTAGCTTGCCTGCAACTTTTTGGAGATAATATTCAGTAACCTTGGGCTTATCCCTTTGGGTTATTAATAATTTTTTCCTTCTCTATTGAATAACCAACTGCCATTATTTTTCAGTACCCAATGAAAAAATGAAGGGAAATGTAAATAAGGGCGTGCAATTTATACATTGCCATTTGACTAGCAAAGTAAGCGTGTTCTATTCGTTTATAAGCATGGGAATGCGTTAATTTTTTAAAGGCTAATGGGGTTCAATTAATTAATGTCACTCTATGCTTGGATTTTCTTTTGATACTTAAATTTTGCATGCTGCTTCTCTCGTTACGATTATACCTGTGACATCTACATGAGGAAACTCACTTAGCTGTTTTGTGCAGGGTAATGTATCAGCTACTCAAGGTGAAATTTCATTTTTGTCCTGGAATAGCAAGGTTCAGCATATACTGGCCTCCACTTCATTTAATGGAACAACCGGTAAGGAGATTTTTCAGTAATATCTTATATGTTATTCACTTTACCTATTCACTTTTGTTTTAAAAATATTTCTCTGTAATTCCAGTTGTGTGGGATCTGAAGAAGCAAAAGCCAGTCATTAGGTAAATTGCTTGCCATCAAATGTTAGGCAATGAACTTACTGGATCTTTAAATACTGAGAACCATTCACCTCCTATCTGAACTTAAATTTGCCAATTCACAGTTTCTCAGATTCAATTAAGAGGAGGTGCTCTGTCTTGCAGTGGAATCCTGACGTTGTTACTCAGCTCGTTGTCGCTTCAGATGAAGACAGTTCTCCTTCTCTTAAGGTAATGAGTTTGTATTGACCATGGTTCAATGACTTGACATAAATTTGAATCTGCTCAACTCATTACCCTAGTAATTGGTTAATGCTTGTGTACAGCTCTGGGATATGCGGAATGTCATGTCTCCTGTGAAAGAGTTCGTAGGTCACACTAAAGGTATACTAGTAATTAATAATTCACTTCTTAAGTTTCTCAAGCTGATTATGTAGTGTTTAGTTTTCCAGCTATGAAGCTTTCTCAAATTGATTACATCCTCCTATTTAAGTGGATTTTATCTTGCCTATCTTTTTATGATCATCAAGTGATAGAAATCAAATATTGTTAGTGAGGGTTGTAATCTCCCTCTCGCATGCACATGTAGACAAACACGCTAACTCTCTCCCCCTCTCTTACCCACACACATGAACAAAACACTACCCAGAGTTACAAACTTCGAGGGGTGGTATTGGAGGATCTCTCTCTATGTGATGTCCACTTTTGCTTTTACGAGCAACGAAGGAAGTGAAGCTAGAGTTACGAAGCTTGTACTGTTGCTTGGTTCCTGTTTCTTTGACATCCTCTTCCCTTGCGCCTGAAAAGTAAATAAAATAGAACGACTACAGTTCTTGCTCATTGATCACGTTGTGATTTTCAGCAAATTAATCTTGACAAAATGAAATTTTGGTCCTAGATCTTTGGTTTCCATTGATAATTGAGAACTCCTCGCCTTCCCCTCTTCTATGGAATAATCATATTCCTTTTCTTTCGGCCTCATTGAAGTGTTATTGGGTGTTGTAGAAATTGGAAGAAAAATGTTTTTGAGTTGCCCAACATTGGGTTAATTTTTAAAAAAGAAAAAAGGAAGAATTTTTTATTCTCTGACAAATGAAGTAAGGGAAGCTGAACTCATTAAAATCACAGGTCTGACAAATGTTTGTACATGGGTATCATCCAAAACTTTGGAACTCAGGAAGGCCCACCTGGTTACATCCTAGGATGAGAAGATCTAGACTAGTTTTAAGTTCTTGTAACAGGAAATCTATGTAGGTTGCCATAGTTTAAGCTATCATATGGTTGTAAATATTTTCAATCCTCGTAGAACTGAAATAAAATACTAGAGTCTTTTTATTTTTATTCTTTTTTATGACAAACGTATTTGTCCATGCAACTTTTAATTCAATAGAGCAAATCCACTACAATAAGATTTTTTTGGGGTTCTAAATCAGGTAAAAAACTATCAGTACATACCTTCTGGAATTACAAGTCAATTATGTGCTTTGTGAAAGGACGGGAATTGGCTGAACATTTGAAGATATAGGCTACTTTTCAAAAACTTGATGCTGAATACTCTATGGACCATAAACATTTGTTGCATGAAATAGGGGGGAATGATGAGGAGGGCTCATTTCATTTGCTAGTTTGGGTTTAATTTAAATAAAGAAAAGAAAGCATCCTTTAGTGATTGGAAAGATTAAATGTAGAATATTGCAATGTTAAGTTTGTTGATTTATGTGTTAAGACTGAATATGCAACATGATGATTGATGTACTTAAAGGATTTCAAGTAGAGGAACAAATTTAAAGAGCTCGAAGACAATAATAATAATGATATGATATGTTTGTTCCTTATCTTCATTTTCACCATGCTCTTCCTTAGCAAGCTGAACCAGAAGCTTTTAGCCAGTGGCATCTATCACATTTCTTTCATTTGATTCTGTTTCGGTTGCTTGAAGTGTGAGTTGTATCTCCTTATATTTTTGGCATGTACAAGGTTTTCATTTAAAGTTATTCTTATCAGTTTATTCCATTGTTCAGTTTGGAGCCTGTAGGTGCATTGTTTTGAAGGCATTCATTAAATGCCTTTAGTGCCAATGGCAAGGCTTAAGCCTCAAGGCTAAGCTTATGGGTTATTGATATTTGTGCTATTTGCTTTCCTTTCCAAGGCTTCTCATTACTATCATCAGCTTTTTATGCTATATATGTTACACATCGTTGCGAGTATAGGATAATGACAGAATGAGAGAAACTGGGCTATGAGGATGATGATAGGGGAACCAAATATCTTGATGATTCTTATAAAGATACTATTATAATAGATGGTATTGGAGACTTCTAGGTTGTTTCTACTGCTAGTGCTATATTACAATTTTATTATGTGATTACTAATTTGATAACTCATTGTTGCTACTCTATTGATCTACTTTTATGTTTCGTTAAATTTATTATATTGGCTTTTTTGGAGGCTTGTGCCTCGAGGCTGTACGCAGTCTCACTTAGGTAAAAACACTCAGTAACCATTTGTGAGCCTTTTTAAACATTAAGGTGTTCATTTCAACTTTGTATTTCTGTATCACTTGCATCAGGTGTAATTGCTATGTCATGGTGCCCCATAGACAGCTCCTACTTGCTTACTTGTGCCAAGGATAACCGCACTATTTGCTGGGACACTATATCTGGAGAGGTAAGTGAATTAGATTGCTAACTCTATAATGAATTACATCTGTTCTTCTTTCACATGAAGTGTCCTTTTGTTTCTTCCCCGTGTTTATATTCAGCCTTCTCAATTACATTTTCTATTTTCTAATTTGTTTATATTACTTAATAAACATGGGGAAAGAGATGGAATGGAGTTGTCAGAGTTTGGATTCATCATAGTTCAACAGGTAACAATGGTTTAACGTAAAACTTTGTGCAGATTGTTGCTGAATTGCCTGCTGGAACCAACTGGAATTTTGATGTACACTGGTATCCTAAGATTCCAGGGGTCATATCAGCATCGTCATTTGATGGGAAAATTGGCATTTATAATATTGAGGTTAGTTTGATAATTAATGAACCTGTCTCAATTTGCCTTTTGAATTCCTAATGGTTAGTGATTGACATGGTAAATGACTGAAGCATGGTAGCTAACTTCTTCACTGATCCTTCTTTTCCCTTTTAATTTTTTCCGTGGCTTGTAACATTTAGCAGTTGCGGATAGCAACTTAAAAAGTTACTATTCTGCTATAGGAGATACCCCTTTGGCATGTGTAGTGCCATTAAGTCTGCATCTTGCCTAAAATTTTATGCTTGGAAAGCAAAATGCTTGTATTGGCCATATGAGGTGAGAAAATCTCTGTAGTTGACTGCACATAATTTATTGGCGGTGATCATGCTTTTACAAGATGGAAGACATCATGTCATAACATGCAAAGTGATAAATTGTTTAACTACTTGGTGAATGATTCTATTTCTGAAATAAATGTTGCATAGACTGGTGATGATGTTAAGGCAGGGTATGGTAATTTCATTTCTTTTGAACTTCAACCTCAGGGTTCAGTTGATAAATTTCAATTTTCTTGTGTTTCCTTTGCAGGGTTGTGATCGATACGGTGTTGGAGAGAGTGATTTTGGTGCAGGTATCATGTCTCTTACGTGATAGAACGTTATGTTGTTCTAACTTTCCGTATGGAAAAAATAGAATTTAGCCTCTGTTTAACAACCA
Source organism: Fraxinus cuspidata (assembly GCA_903798385.1). Lineage (NCBI taxonomy): Eukaryota > Viridiplantae > Streptophyta > Magnoliopsida > Lamiales > Oleaceae > Fraxinus > Fraxinus cuspidata. The sequence continues at coordinate 14,446 of CAIGRP010076690.1, forward strand.
TTATTTGAAAACTCTTTTTTCTGCATATTCATTTCAACCACATTCACACAATAAAATATTATGCATGTAAACCCAAAACGTTTTCCTACTTTTTAACCACATTCTTCTAAAAATCACTGTTCAAAACATTGTTTTTCCCAAATAATGGTTGTTGAACAGGGGCTTAATTTTCTTCTGGCACATAAGTCAATAGTATAAAAAATGAATTGATCAGTTGGTTGCATCAGTTTATGAAATGTGGAAGTCAGTATGCCTTAGCATTTCCAGCCCCAAAAACATGGGTTTGGAAGTTGTGGTTCTGGTGATGAGCACTAGACATGATCATATTTCAAATGTGGGGAATGAACTGCTCATAGTTAATTTATATCCTTCCAATCCTTTTATCTCATCTTTTTATGTTCTGCAAGTGAAAGGTTTACGATCTTGTGAAAGAATTTTCACTATCAAATCATATGTTCATCTCTAGAGAGAAAGATAAAGAATTCTGTGAGATAAATCATGTACTAAACCACAAAATTCTGTAAGATGTTAAAGTATTAATGGATCCAGCCAGACATAAACGTAGTTATATCGCGCACGACAATTTTTTTTCCCTGGGCGTTAATTGTTGCAATTCAAATTGTGTGAGGATTGATCAGAGTTAGGGCATCAGAATATTCAAAAGAATGTGTTCAATTTGGAAAAATAAAATTAGCTAGAGATAGACTGGTAGATGCAGGTGTCTAAAGGTGCCCAGTTTACCACTTAGCTTTTTTGTGGGCAAACTTCTTTTTCGGAAGAAAATTAATATCCTTGTCGCTGTTGTATGTACTACTGACCTTAGTTTTGTTTTATTCTCTACCACTTATCTGATTGGCTATTGTGTCACGTGGTGTTAGTTTCTGTTTGCACTTCTGTTATTTTAGGTGTTGGATTGTTCTCATACATGTTATATTCCTTGAAGCACTTTTGAAGGCACCAAAATGGTACAAGCGAAAAGCAGGAGTCTCATTTGGTTTTGGAGGCAAGCTTGTTTCGTTTCACTCAGCTGAGTCGCCAACTGGATCATCAGAGGTACTTCCAATGTGACGTGGTTTAATATTTTTGTCGTCCGATCACAATTTTCTGACCTTTTCATTTTTCTAGGTCCATGTGCACAACTTAGTTACGGAACATGGGTTGGCAAGTCGATCTTCCGAATTTGAGGCTGCAATACAGAAAGGGGAGAGATCATCACTCATGCATTTGTGTGAAAAGAAATCTCAAGAGTCTGAGTATGCCTTCTATAAATTGGAAATATGTTATTACATTTGAGTTAGGTTTGGTCTATCTTGTTGCTTCCAATTTGCCTTTAACCCATTTTATGCTCAGATCTGAGGCCGAAAGAGAAACGTGGGGATTCATGAAGGTTATGTTTACTGATGATGGAACCGCGAGGTCAAAACTGCTTTCCTATCTTGGTTTCAATGTGTCTGCTGAATCTCTGAGAAAATAAATGATCTTGCTCTTGATGAAAATTCTACAAATAAAGGACTTTCTGGGAACAAAGAACCAACTATATTTGCTGACAATGGTGAAGATTTCTTTAACAATCTTCCCAGCCCCAAGGTAGATACACCTTTGTCAACTTCTCGAAATGAATTCGTCACCGACGACTCTGTTCCCGGTGTAAAAGAGTCCGAACCAGAATTTGATGGACAGGAAGAGAATTCTGAACCTTCATTTGATGATGCTGTTCAACGTGCTTTGGTTGTCGGGGACTATAAGGGAGCAGTTGCACAATGCATTACAGCAAATAGAATGGCCGATGCTTTAGTTATTGCTCATGTTGGTGGTGTTCCCTTATGGGAGCACACACGTGATCAATACCTCAAAACAAGTCGTTCTCCCTATCTGAAGGTGGTCAAAGTTCGCCTTATTGTTGGATTGGAAATATGGGAAACTTTCTCCATTCCCGTCTTGATGTCTCTGTGTTGATGTGTTGTTATATTCATCATCAATTCTCTGATATTTTTTGTATTTTAGGTTATTTCTGCAATGGTTAACAATGATCTGATGAGCTTAGTAAACACTAGGCCTCCGAAATCATGGAAGGAAACACTTGCTCTCCTCTGCACGGTGAGTCTTTTTTTTTTTAAGTAAAAAAATCAAGTTTCTTATTGTAGTCATTCATGGTCAATTTAGACTGAAGAAAATTAAGCTTGTACATGTTCTTAAAATTGTAATGCTCCCACTGTAATTTTATTTTGATTTGCTGAAGTCTTTGGTCCTCTTCAATCCATCTGCTTTTGCTAGTGCAAACAAGATTATTTTGGTTTTCAATTATTTGCAACCTCTTAATTTCATCTTGTATGCTCAATCTTTTGCATGAACCACTTAAATTCTTAGTCATCAGGACATAACTATTTGATTGATTTTATAATGCAAGCCTTTCGTAGTTGTCTATTATGCAGGCACTATACATGTACATACTATATATAATGCATGTTTATGTAGAAATATGCATACGGGTATAATATAGAATCCCCATATCTGACTTTGTAAAGGCTGTGGTGCCTATGCTTTATTAAAAGTTTTAATGCAAAACAGACAATCTTCAGTGCTCACTTGCAATGTGGTGTGACTTTGTTATTCCTACCTTTTATCAATTCATCCCCAGTTTATTTCACTTTTGATTTGGATGTCTGGTGCAATTTTATGGAAAAACAGCCATTGTATTTCTCTTTCCCCTCTCCGTAGAGGTTTAATTGCTGCTATCATACAGTTTGCCCAGCAAGAAGAATGGACTCTGTTATGTGATACACTTGCTTCTAGACTCATGGCTGCTGGTAATACACTTGCTGCTACGCTTTGTTATATATGTGCTGGAAATATTGACAGAACAGTGGAAATATGGTCAAAGAGTCTGTCAACTGAACATGATGGGAAATCATATGTGGACCTTCTTCAGGTATGCTTCCTTGTAAGGTTTATTAGATCGCAGATTATGTTGTAGGAAAATTGACTCTTATTTTTATATTTATTCTTTTTGGAAGGATTTAATGGAAAAGACGACTGTCTTCGCTTTGGCAACTGGGCAGAAGAGATTCAGTGCTTCTGTGTGCAAACTAGTTGAGAAGTATGCTGAAATATTAGCAAGTCAAGGGCTTTTAACTACAGCGATGGAGTACTTGAAGCTTTTGGGGACTGAAGAATTGTCTCCTGAACTTGCAATCTTGCGAGATCGTATTGCTCTTTCCACTGAATCTGGTTTGTTTCCACTTTCTGAGAGCTCGTTTTATGTTGCCTTCAACATTTGGATCCAGAAAATGATAATTAAATTATTTTACAGACAAAGAGGTTGAGAAGCCTGTGGCTTATGAGAACTCTCAGTCGCAAACAGGACTTGCATATAATGCTGTTGATCAATTGAGTTATGGCATTGCTGATACCTCTCAACGTTATTATCAGGTAAATATTTACTGTTCTGCAACATATTGTGGTCATGCCACTTTTTGAAGTATCTGATATTTATTTATATTCTTATCATCTCTCAGGAAACAGCACCATCTCCAATGCAGCCAAGTGTTCCAAACAGTCCCTATGGTGAAAATTATCAGCAGTCGTTTGCTCCTACAATTGGGAGGGGATACAGTGCTCCTTTCCCATATCAACCTTCTCCACAAAATATACAACAGCCCAGCATGTTTGTTCCAACCCAGACGCCTGAAGTCCCCACAGTAATTGCCCACGTGGTTTAATTTTTATTTTGGATATTGAGCTAAAGATGCTAAGTTAGACTAGTAATGGCTACATTTGATCTCATAGTAATTAAATTAAGATTTCATTTGCAAAACTTCTGCAGGGAAATTTTCCTCCGCCGCCTGCTGCTACTCAGCCTGCTTTGAAACCATTTGTTCCTACCAATCCCCCTCCTCTAAGAAATTTTGAGCAATATCAACAGCCAACAACGTTGGGTTCACAATTATATCCTGTATGCTATCCCTTTTCTGTTAATTATCTTCTCAAACAAGATATCATGCTAAATTTTTTCTTTTTCATTTAGGGGGGTGTTAATCCTAGTTATCAAGCTGGACCACCTGGTGTGGCTGCATATGGTGCTAACACATCTCAGGCTGTGCCTACTCCAGGACAAAAGATGCCCCAGGTTGTGGCTCCTCCCTCATCTAGAGGATTCATGCCAGTTACTAATTCAGGGGTTCAAGGACTTGGGATAAATCCAGTACAACCACCTAGTCCTACTCATTCTGTTCCAGTGCAACCACCTGTAGCTCCTGCTGCTCCCCCACCCACAGTTCAGACAGTTGATACTTCAAATGTACCTGGTAAACTTCTGCTTTTGTTTCCTCCGTTTTGAATTCAGTAAATAATTTTGTAGAAGCAGTTAGCCCTGTACTTTGTATGGTTGATTAATTGGTTTATGATCTGACAAAGTACTTCAGTAAAATGGTTCTCTCTTTTGAAAGGCCAAATAAAAGAATAATTAACAAATGATATGACAAAGCACTTCCAGTGATTTTGTTCACATTCCCATGCAATATTATGCCCGTTTGGTTTGGATAAAAATTAGATTTTTAGTAGATTTTGATAAACTTGATGAAACGTGTGGTTAAAAAGTTGATAAAAGTCTTGGATCTCATGAAATGTATATTTGAAAATGTTCATGAAACAAATGAGTTTTAAGAAATGGGGGCCAAATAGGGGCTACATCTATTATTATAAATGATAAAATCTGAATTTAATTGAACTTCTTTCCGAATTATGGTACATCGAATATTCAGTAAATCTCAGGATAAACGCTCAGGATGTTGAGAAGCAAGTTTTATTTTTTATTTTTGTTCATATCCATGCAAGAACTCATTTTATAGGTACCCTGAACTTCTCCTGGGTAAATTAATTATTTACAGAGTGGTATTTTTACTTTTTGTGATACATACTATCATGATATTACGTCTCCTTGGCTATAAGATATTGGTATTTGCAACGATAAAAAGTGTAACTTGTTTTCTGAATTACGGGCTCTCTGCACTTCACAGAAAGCATTGTGACATTGACTTTCTGGCATTTGAGTCTGGAATTCATTGCAAGTGTACTTATATACCAATAATTGTATCACTCCCAAAGTTTAGGTATTTCTGTGGTATTGTGGGAATGGCGTGAAATTCTATTTTGACTTCCTAAGTGATTCTTTGTTCCCCAGGGTCTTAATTAATCATAATTAGATAAGGATTTGGGTGTTTGAGGGTTAAAGTAGTTCCATTTCCCTACAAATCCCAAAGTCTAAGAATAGATATAATACTATTAGGCATCTAACATTTAATTGTTCCTGCAATATATTGTTCTCACAAAACTAAAAAGAAATAAATAAAATTGAGGTATTTTGGTGAATCCTTTTAGCTATCTAACATGATAGCTTCTTCGATGTTATATGCTGCAGCACAGCAGAAGCCTGTCATTGCAACTTTAACAAGACTTTTCAATGAGACATCTGAAGCATTGGGAGGATCACGAGCTAATCCAGCTAAGAAAAGGGAAATTGAGGACAACTCGAAGAAGTTAGGTGCCTTGTTTGCGAAACTCAATAGTGGAGACATTTCTAAAAATGCTGCTGAAAGGCTTGTACAACTCTGTCTGGCTTTGGACAATGGTGATTTTAGTACTGCCCTTCAGATCCAGGTACCTGCAAACCTTCGAGAACTTTTTCTTTTTTCATTTTTCTTTCACTTCACGTGCGCAGTCGATTGCAACTTGTTGCATGTTAATTGTGGTATAGGTACTTCTCACTACTAGCGATTGGGATGAATGCAGCTTCTGGCTCGCAACTCTCAAACGAATGATCAAGACAAGGCAGAACTTGAGATAAATTAGCTGCCCTACTCCACAGCAAACGATCAAATTCCGATTTGGCAATCCCTTTAGATGTGGAATATGTCAAATTGACTCATTGTACACAAGAAGTGACATCTTTAGATACCATGCCAGGTTTTTGTTTCATTTTTATGCTAGTTTCTTTGCCCCGTGATCTCTTTTGGCTTTTCAGAGTCTTGGGATTTTTGAGAGCAGTTGGAGACAAGATCCAGGACATCAATAGAGCTGCTGATTGTTTTTACATAATATATGTAGGCTTGAAATATAGATATGTTTTCCGATAGACTATCACTTGTAGCTTTTTCCAAATTGAATTTGACCTGCGTTGAATTGTATGGCTTACAGCTCATCTTATGAGAGGAGCCCATTAGCTTGTACTCTGGTCAATGATAAATCAATACATTTTTTCTTGGGTTTCTTGATATGATGGTTTAACATTATGATAAACTATTGTTCATTGATATTGGGGCTATTGTATTGTCATGTTTACCAAGGTGGAAACAAATTTGTTCTTACACAGCTCTTTGCAGAGGCAGTCATGGCCTTGTATACGATGCTGTATTCCATAGTTGCCATCAAGAAACCCTCTGGAACTGCCAAGAAAGTGTCCATTTCTGACAACTCAAATGGAGTTGTCAAATCTCAAAAGCCTAAGAATAGGGAACCTTGTTGGATTCACCAACAATGATTCCTATGATTAGTCGAGTTCATGATGGAGGGGATTTTGATGTTTTGCACCTCCAATAAATGGCCTCCCAAATGGTGAGATAGCATATTGTTACACTCCAATCCTCGAAATCGGTGGTGATAATGCTGGCCAACATGTTGATAGACTGGTATTTCAACGCATTTGTTTGGGGATTTCAGGCTGGCATTGAGGTGCTCGGATGATTATAGGTGGGGGCCAAATCCTCCAGTGTCCTCGGATAATTTAAACATTGAACTTGATGTTATTTAGTTTTGTATGTTGATGGTATCTCAAATGTACATTGTGATTAGAATGTTTCCTGGTGATGGTTTATATGTTCAAAAAAGAATCATGTAGAATGAAGAACTTGAATCACTTATAAGGAGAAACTTTGAGCTAAACCAAACGGGCTGTACACTGAGATTATGTACTGCTTCAGATAGTTTACAATCTACAAAGACGTAATGTATCTATGAACATGAATAAATAACAGAGCAGAATTTACATAATTTTCTGAATAATGGAAAAGGGGTTCTTTAATTTAGAATCAGTTCCCCTGTTTGCATATCCAGATTTGAATTTGAAACCAGAGATGAGCCGATTCCAGATAGAGAACTTGGGTACTTTGTACTTTAGCCGAGTCGATTTTCTGGACCCTTCTCTAATAAATTCCAAGTCCCAGGCAAAATCATCATCAGCACTTTGTAGGGTATCATGCAGAGACTATGCAATACTATCCTAGGTGTCAAGGACCACAGCTTTACTTAAACCTCGTGATCCAATCGCAATCGCAGTTTGCCCAACTTCGGCCGCACATTGTAAATATTTTAATTTAATTGTAAAATAGATGTGATACTGGAAAATTTTAGTATGATTCTTCGTCATATTAACGTCTACTCGTATCACTTAGATTTTTGTTCTGAATGCTATTATAGGGAGTATTAGTCTTTCAAATATCCTTCAAGATTTTCTAGTGTTCACCCCCTGCACTAGCCATTGTAATTTACTGCTTTCAGCAATTGTAATTTCTAGCTTTCACGCAATCAATGATCAAGAAGTCGATTTTCTGGACCCTTCTCTAGTAAATTCCAAGTCCCAGGCAAAATCATCATCAGCACTTTGTAGGGTATCATGCAGAGACTATGCAATACTATCCTAGGTGTCAAGGACCACAGCTTTACTTAAGCCTCGTGATCCAATCGCAGTCGCAGTTTGCCCAACTTCGGCCGCACATTGTAAATATTTTAATTTAATTGTAAAATAGATGTGATACTGGAAAATTTTAGTATGATTCTTCGTCATATTAATGTTTACTCCTATCACTTAGATTTTTGTTCTGAATGCTATTATAGGGAGTATTAGTCTTTCAAATATCCTTCAAGATTTTCTAGTGTTCACCCCCTGCACTAGCCATTGTAATTTACTGCTTTCAGCAATTGTAATTTCTAGCTTTCACGCAATCAATGATCAAG
>CAIGRP010076703.1:0-12548 GCA_903798385.1 Fraxinus cuspidata
GAAATATATTTATAAAATATCAATTCGTCAACAAATATATATTTAATAATTATTATTATACTGTAGCAAAACCACAATGAAACTAGGTTAATGTGAAAACTCGTGTGACATAAATGAATAGTGATCAGGGAATTGCCTCTTTTAAAAGAAGAAGTGATATATGCCAATAGCCTTCTTTTCTTAACTTTTTCAATAATTTACACCACCCCACCAAACTATAAAATAAACATATTAAAAACGTTTATTACTCCTAAGATCTCGCCAATAATCAAGTTAAAATAGTATAAAACTCTTGAGTAAAACATGCTCATTACTTACACAGTTGAAAAATCTAAGACGGGGGTAAATATTGAGTTACTAGAACTACAGTTCCAAAGAAAAAAAACTCGAGAATACTAGAAATCAACTTCAAGCTCAGATCGAAGAACTTTTTTGAAGAATATCAACATATCATTTTAGATAAGGTGTTTGTTAGAAATCGAAGAGTCACAAATAACACAATGAATTTCATATCTAACTTTTCGAAAGACAAAGAGAACTTTGTGCTCTAATACCACTATTAGTCTAAGATTAAGATACAATTGGCACTAAGAAACCAAAATTCTCAACAAGAAATGAAGAACACAAGATATTTTTTGACCTAAGTCCCAAAACTTCAGTGATCTCTTCTAACACTTCATCTCTTATTGAGCATTCGTTAGAGTTACGCTCAAATCCACTAGCACAACCTTATAACACAGGGAAAAAAAGGTTCAATTAAGAAGAACACCACATTTCTCTTGTCACGCTCACGAACTCTCTCTACCTTATAAAAAATGATTACAAACCACTCACAAAGAGAGGATTGCTGTCATTAATTCACAACACCCTTTATTCACTCAGAAATTTCAGAGAAAATCACCCAGAGGATGAACAATATCATAAGGAGGGATAGTTGCTAGGGTTTCATTCTTTAGCCAAATGAGAGAACAGGTCTATTTATATGAAATACGACCAAACCCTCCATCCAACGGTGCCAAATTTTCCACGTGTCAGTAATCCAGAATAAGAGACCATTTGTGAGTAAAGTGTGTTATCAAACACGTTTAAGCTTGATTCTGAAAGGGAGATTTCATGACTAAGAGGTTAAGTTTCTTTAAGTTCAAATTTAAGAAATTAAGGTTTAAAATTCAAATCTCAGATTTTTTTTTAAATTTTATTTATAAATTAATTAATTAAACATATATTTTATTAATTAAATAATTAAAGTCTCAATTCCGTATAATTTGATCATAAATTTCATATAATTGGTCACAAATTATTTTACGGTCACGATTCAAAAATTTTATAGGTTATAATTTATTTATCGGTCACAAATTTATCAAATTAATAAGTCACATATTATTCATAAGTTACATATCACAAATTTTATGTCACAAATTTTTTTACGAACACAATTCAAAAATTTTATAGGTCAAAATTTATTCATCCCTCACAACTCAAAAATTGAAAAGTCACAATTTATTTATAGATCACAAATCACAAATATTATAAGTCGTAACTTAGTGGACAGTCACAAATAGTGAAATTATCGATCACAAATTAATAGTTTTTTAGGTCACACATTTTTTTTGTCACAATTTTTTTTCATTGGTCACATATTGTTAATTGGTCACAAATAAACCAATTTAATAGTCACAATCAACCAAATAATTTGTGACCACAACCAACACTTGATCATCTCCGCACCACTTCCTCCCGCAACACCACGCCACCGTTGTCGCTAGAACCACCACCACCACCTTAAATAAATCAACACATCGCGAAAAACACCATCACGTCGTCGCACCGATCCACCACCACCTCTACAGACCCGTCGACACCAACATCTCAACACCACCACCACCATCATCAAGATCCACCACCACCGCATCCAAAAAAACCACAGCTACCATTAGATCCAACAAAATCTCCGCCTCCAACAAAGTTAATGTCATCCAAACACCACCACCACAACCTCACCAGATCCAATCACAACTAAACATCACCAAAACCATAACCACTAGAACAAGCACCACAACCACACATCACCACCACCTCCACAGATCCAATCGACTGAGAGCACCATTGCACTATCCAAAATGGAATATGTCGACTGTAGCCACAACAGCATCATCGTGACGACTGGGAACCACCAACGACATTATTGTTGTCGAGCAACCTCATCGGATCCAACCACAACCACACACATCACCAAAACCACCATTGCTAGAACAACCACCACAACCACACATCACCACCACCTTGCCCGATCTAATCAACGGAGAGCAATGCGGCACTATCAACAAGCCATTAGCGCTACCGCGAACACCAACACCAAATTGCCCGCGACGAACTCCCTATCGCCGCTGTGTGCAGCAAACTCAAGCACCTTTCAACGACGAACGAGAGAGTGACGGAGAGAAGAGAGAAGGAAGAAGAAATACAATGCACCGTCTCATGGAGGTTGGGCTACCGACGGAGAGGGAGGAAAGTGGAGAGTGAGAAGAGAGAGTGACGGAGAGAAGAGAGAAGGAAAATTGGGATGAAATTGATTAGGATTTGGATGAAAATTGTATAATTAATATTTAATATTTAAAAATAAAATATCTGATTTTTGAAAAGTGAAACCTTCAATCTGATTTTTGAAATTGAATCTTTAAAATTTCGGTTTTGTGTAATTTCCACATTCTGAAACCTTCAAATTCAATTAGCAATTGGGCCGGGTCAACCACACAGATCAACAAAATTGAACCATCATCAATGTTGGGCTCACAATTTCGGCAACCCAAAACGTCAGTTTTAAGAGTTTCTTAGTTGCACATTTGAGTCTAACTACGGATGTTGTGAATATAGCTTTTATACACAGAGATGTTTAAAGAGAAACTTATTAATATTTAATAATCAATACAAAATACGTTGTGAATATTTAATTGATTATTTAACCATATAACAACTAAAGTGTTTTTATAATCATTTGTATAAATACTACATATTTATTTAAACTAAACTGTAATAATCTATTCATAAATAATATTTACTTCCATTCCACGAACTCTATTAAAATTAATTTTGATTAAATTAGCATGGTATTATTATTTTAATTTATATCATATTTTTTTGATCTATAATATATTTAACTAACAAAATATGAAATCTATATAACGTTTCATATTTAAGATTAACATTAATGAAACATAGAAAAATTCACACAAATGATCTCAAATATTTTTCCATAGGGTAATTAGTATATAACATTCATACATTTCACTATTATTATGGAAAATGTTCATACTTTTAATACATTTGATTGTACAAAACATCCTTTCTGGTTCCAATCAATTTCCATCCAATTTCTCTATAAAAATTTGTGAAATAACTAATATAGTCACCTATTTAAATAAAATAAAAATAAAAATAAAGAACTAATTGAACTATAGTCCGAAAATTTTTACAAAGTACAAATGAGTTCAAATAAATTATTAAAAAATTAGAAATAATAATAATAATAAATCTCCATCTTTCCCCTCCTCATTCATCCTCCACCACCACCACCACAAAAAAATGTGAAGTCAAATTCCAATAAACCAAAGAACACACTCACTATTAACAAATCCTCTACAGTTCTCCTCCAAAATCTCTCTCAATCTCTGCCCTTATTCTCCCCCCTTCCTCCTCCACCAAATGGAACAAATGTGTCAGGAGCTCCTCCACCAAAAATTTAGGAAAAATTGTAGCAGCGATCCCAAACTATAGATTTTTTACATACTTTACCTTAATCTTCACTTTGTACCAACGGAGGTCCCAAACATTTGAGAAATTAGCAGTTGAAGTCCAAATCATCCATTTGACCGTTATTTGACCAAGAAAGGTTAAATTTGATCAATTTTGACTAAATTAGAAGGGGTAAAATGGTAAGTTTAAAATTTCACATAAAAAAATTAAAATAATTAAGTAAAAAGAAAAAGAAAAAATAAAGATAGAAATGGAAGAACCCACCCCATTCCCACGCCACTCACCCCACCCAAAAACCAAACTAAATGCTTCCCAACCACCTGCTATGGTCGCCGGAAGATGACTTTGACCAAACTTCTTTTTCTTAGCCAATTTTACGTGTACCTGTGTGGATCTATATGCATTTGTATGTGTATATTGTATGGATTTGTATAAATCTGCATGTATTTATTTTTGTTTTTGGTTTAATTTTAAATAAATTTTGAGTCAATCTGTATGTATTTGTTGTATACATCTATATGTGTCTATTTTTTGTTTTAATTTTTGAAAGCTAAAACCGAACTTGGGTGAATAAAATTCAATTACAGTAGCTTTCTTCCCATTTGCTTGTATAGCAGCCAATGATTTTATTGTTGATTCCCCACTTAATTGAGATGAGTTTTGTTGGGATATTTTGTTGTGATGAAATTGAGGGTTACGATTCCAAGACTCTTGACTAAATTGAACAGCCATGGAGGTTATGAACTGTAGGTGCTAGGGCATTTTGATTTATGTGTTTACCTCAAACAATAATTGCTGCGTGGAAAGGAAATAAATTAATTTGAGATCTACAAGTTCTTAGTTGCAAATATGAGAGCATTAATGTGTTTACCGACGATGGTGTCGACGTTAGATGGCGATGATCGTGGCTAATTTCAAAGGTGGGGGTGGGAGAGGGTGTAGGCGTGGGGTGGAGTGGAGTGGAGTGGGGTGAAGTGGGCAACCATTTTTTATTTTCTATGATTTTTTATATTATTCTTTTTGGTTTATTTATTTATTTATTTAATGTGAGATTTTAAACTTACTATTTTACCCCTTTTCATTTGGTCAAAATTGGTCAAAGTTAACTGTTCTTGATCAACTAACAGTCAAATGGATGATTTGGACTTCCACTGCTAATTTCTCAAAGGTTTGGGACTCCTCTTGTACAAAGTGAAAGCTAAGGTAAATCTGCAAAAAAGGCAAATGTTTGGGACCGCTGCTACCATTTTCCCAAAAATTTATTGTGAAACACTTAAAACCAAAACTAACTTAGACACAATTCAAAATTTAATAATCCTATGTACAACAATTTCTCCACATATTTGACCATTAAACAATAAGGGTGGATATGGGTTACGATCAAACCAACCATCGATATGGGTTGGATTGGGTCAAGTTTTTACCCACCCAAACTCATTCCAATATGGCCAGTTTGATCTAAAATAAAACCGACATGGTTGGTTTGATTGAATCAATCCAACCCAAATGATTGATTTGGGCTTCGGCCCAATAAAAGTTGAATTTGATTACTTTTTGTTGAATTTAGACAATTTTTCAAAATTTGAAATTACTTGAAAACTTCCATTTTGTAACACCTATATAAGGAGTTTTTTTACTAAAAAATAATGTATAAATAAGTTTAAAATTATGAAGTATTTTGTTTTTTGACAAATTGTTTGGATTAATTCATTTCATCATCACGTCCTTAATTTTTATTTTATCGTTAAATAACTTTGAATTTGTACATAGTATTTATGTTAATCAGTTTTATGTAAAAAACTAATTGACGTTTATAAATTATAAGTCCTCCTCTTATCTTCACTATTGTATCTATTTAATTTAATTTTTTTTATTTTAGATATTATTTTTTTAATTTATCAGGTTGGGTTGGGTTTTAATTCATAACCTGAAACTCAACCCAACCTCCAATTTGTTATGAAAATTTCATCTATCTAGACATTTCAACTTCATAAATCAAAAATAAGATTTACAAGTTTTTTATTCAAAACTCATTTAATAATTCAAAATTTTAATATTAGTAAACATATTATAAAATTTAATTAATACACATATCTACCCAAACCACCCACTCATTTTCTTCTATTTTTTCTCCTTCTACCACTTGCTTTCTCTTTCTGTACCCTTCCATACTCTCCTCTCTTTACCATCGTCGGAGATACCGTGGCACAACACTCAGGACGCCACCACCTCAACGATATCACTCTGAAGTAGCCAGTGTCTGCGGCCTCGTCACTCCAAAATAGACATCACACCACAGATCTATTAAGAAGACGGAGACGACGGGTCTGTTCTAAGCAGCGATGAGCACTCTGCTTCATGGTGGTCACGGGTCCGTGTGTCTGACATAAAAGGGTGTGAATCTATGGTGGTATGATGGTCTGTGGGGTGTGTATGGTGGTATCTGAGGTGATGTATGTGATGTTGTCTACGGAAGTGTGTGTGGTGATGATGCTAGTGGTGGTGGTGTAGTGAATGAAGGTGGGGTGCAACGGCGATGATTTTGGGGTTTTAGGTTGGTTTCTTCCTCTGATCTGCTTTGTCGGAGCTTTGGGAGGGTGCTCAATCAATGTTTTTTTTGTGATGTTTGGGTGGTGCTTAGCTACTGTTTTTGTTTTTGTTTCAGATTGTGGGGTGGTGGCGGCGATGAGGTGGTGTTGGCTTTTTGGTTTTTGTTTTTATGAGTTTCAGATTGTGAGATTGTGTTGGCGGTGGCGGTAGTGTGACGGTGAGGTGGTGCAGGCTTTTTGTGTTCTGTTTCTTTTTGTGGGTTTCAGATTGTGAGGTGGTGGTGGCAGTGCCGACTTTTTGGATTCTTTTTTCTGTTTCTGTTTGTTATAGATTGTAAGGCAATGTTGGCGGTGATGTGTTGTTGGTGAGATGGTGGTGGTAGTGGTCATGGCAATGGTGTGGTAATTGTGGCTAGGATGGCTTGGGTGGGGTTTGTGACCAATTATTTGGTTGATTATGATCAATAAATTGGATAATTTGTGATTAATAAATAATACGTGATAAGTTATTTAAGATTGAGACCAACAAATTAGATATTTTGTGACCAATGTGACCGATAACTTATGACCAATAAATAATTTTCGATCTAAAAATTTGAATCGTAACTTATAAAATTTGTAATTTGTGATCGATAAATAAATTGTGGCCTATAATTTTTTTTGCTTTGTGACCGATGCATAAATTGTAACTTACAATTTTTTTATTTGTGACCGTAAAATAATGTGACAAATAATTTTTTATTCATGATCGAGAAATAATTTGTGACCAACTAATTTGATTATTTGTGACCAAATACTATAGAATTGTGACATTAATTTAGTTAATTAATAAAATGTATTTTTAATTAATTATTTCATAAATATAATTTAATTAATATTTGAATTTTGAAAATTTAAACATTATTTCTTAGTTTTGAAATGGACAATACTTAATCACCTAGATATGAAAATTTCCTAATTTGATTTTATAACCCACCCAACCCAACCAAACCCAACCCAATTGAACTTAAAAACCAACCCAAATTGATCGATTTGTGTTGGGTTGATCGGGTTAAGCAATTTGGGTTAGGTTTTGCACTATTAAACACCTGCAAAAAGAGGAGAGGGCAGCGGTTAGATCAATCTCATTAACAACAATTTCGAGTGCCCATTATAACTTCGATCTTTTAACAGCAATATACCAATTTCCCACAATATTTACCCACATTAAAATTTCTCAATTTTATGTCTCCTTGTCCTTCAAAAGTTAATTACTAATTCTCTTTCTTTATTCTCCTTGACAAAAAAAGCAAAAATTCAATCTTCCACACATAGTGTTAGATCTTCATTTTTGTTTGGAAACTAATTTTTAAAAGCATTTTCTATTATAGAAACACTTTTAGAGGAAGCTACAATGGACCAACTTTCTCTAAAAGCTATTTTGACTATCGGAAACACTTTCTTCACAGAGTTAAAGGAAAAAAAATTACATATACAATTATTTTGTAGTAGAATAATATAAATGAAAACTTGAACGGCAAGAAACTGAAGAAAATAAATCCACGGAATACAAAGAGATAAGAGGGAGAAAGAGGAATTACATAAACACTTGAGCAAGGAGGAGACAGACCGCCTCTTTTGCGTATTGCGGTACATCCCATGTCAATCTTGTGGGATATATTTACCCTTCTGTTAAATCTGTTCTTTGATTTATTGGAATTTGGCTTTGCATTTTTGGTGGTGGCAGGGGTGTCAACAAGCTGGCTAGAGCCGAGCCACTAGCCGAAACTTGAAGCTCGGGCTCGGCTCAATAAAAAATGGTTCTAAATTTTTCTGGCCTGGGCTAAGCCAAGCCGAGCCGAGCAAAAGCTCGACCAAAAAATTTAGACTCGAGTCGAGCTTTCGGCTTGGGTCTTAGTGAGTCGAGCCAGCTCGATTTTTTTTGTGACAAATCTATTTTTTTTAAATACTTTAAAATTTGTGCAATCTATATGTATTATAAATTAAATAAAAGTTACAACCCTCCTTCTTTATCCGGGTTTGGGACCGGCTACAATCATCATAGAAGGAGTTAAAATTGTACATGAATAAAATATTTTGTGTACAATATTTATTAAAACAAAAAAAATTTAAAAATTACATATTTTTTTTGAAACTAATCAATTTAAAAACTTACAATATCCTATTCTTAAATCTGATGCAACTTTTCATCCATTATACTGTCAACTTGTTCTTGAAAACATAATTTCGCACATTTCCAATCCTTTAAGCATGTTTAAGCCTCAAATATATTTTCTTTTAGTTTTGATCGTTCGTCTGATAAAACTTGACCACCTAAAAGTTATGAGTAGGTCATGGCTTGTTGGATATTGTTGCTTGTTCAGATCATTGTGGAGACGTGTCAACTTGACTCGATATGAACTTATGCATTAGTGTCTCAATTTGAGAAAGTCTGGCACGCATTTTCAATAATTCTTGCTCATGCTTCTGCATTTGCTCTCGAAGGGCTATTAAATTAGGTATCAACGGATGTCAAATGAATAAAGTGGCTTGAGGCAGGTTTTGGACCATGTCCAAGTCCTCTAATGTAACATATAAATTTTCATAAAATCTCATGCATAATCTCAAGTTCAGTGGGGGACCTCATATCCCTCTAGAACACGTTCTTTAATTTGAAGCATCCTATAAGTGAAGAGAGAATATATATTAATAACCGAATATATAAAAAAATGTCAATAAATATGAATAAATATTTAATATACTTACATATCTTGTTTGGGCTTCATAGTTTACCCACTATTTCTTCTCACTGTAATAAGTCTCATAACATATGTCTATTTCTCCTTGTGTGTTGTCTTTAGTAATTGATTTGTGTTTGAAATAATATATATATATCATATTATATAAATATATTTTTCTTTATAAATTTAAAAAAAAAAGAAGATTACGTTGTCTTCAAAACGTGCAACAAATTATTTTGATCCGCCACGATAATTATATTTAATGTAGTTGTTGTTTGCTAAATTACGTGTAGATAGCGTCTGCAATTAATTCATATATCAATATAATTAACTCCTTATTATAATATATTATTTATAAGTATATTAATTAATTTAACATAACATCTAAATTATGTTATTCTTAATACTTACAAGTATTAATCATTTAAATAAAAGTTATTTGAAATTAAGGGGTAGACCAATATTGACACAACCAATCTCAATCAACTTGATTATCTCAATCAACTTGATTTTTGTTAGGTAGTTCTTTATTACATCATCCAATGTTTTTTCATGAAATATTTCTCTTTGAGTCTGCATCTATAATCACGATATCTTCTCGCTAAAGTAACGTTCACAAGTTTAAGAACATGCTCAATTGTCAAATCAAGCTTGAATTTTGCCTAGAAAAAAGAAAAAAGAGTGTATATAGAAATAAATTATTTATAAAATCGACTTTGAAACAAGATTTAATCAACCTCAGATCAATGATGTTGGTGGGACTCCAACTACAAGCTTGTCAGTCTTCTCTCAAAATACTAAACTATTTGGTCATGCAGAATCGAAGTTCCTTTCGAAACATGAAATTGATAGAGCTCATTGGCATGTCCTAAATAATCGTGATGAAGTTCAACGATATTTAGATTAAGTTCTTATTCAACTTTTAAATTGTTTCACTATTAATTACTTATGTGTTGTAGTATTTAATTGCATGTTCCTTTTGTAGTGAGCACATGGAGCTGTTACAACAACAAAATCATAATAATTTGAAACAAAAACTAGAAGAATTGTTTCTTGGATGGTTTGCTTCACATGTAAGTTTTATTGCTAATGGGGTACGATTCCTCATTAAAGATCGAGATGATTGTCGTACAATACAAAATAGTGGAGTGTTGGTGCTAGGAGATGAGAACATTAATTGTTTTGGTATACTGTGTAATGTTATTGTGTTGATATATGTTTTTGACTATCACGTCACTTTGTTCCAATTTAATTGGTACGATAATAATCCAAAGCCAAAAAGAATTGTCGTAGATTACCATCTTACTTCTATCAATGTGAATTGAAAATGGTACATGGATGATTCTT
This sequence comes from Fraxinus cuspidata, assembly GCA_903798385.1. Taxonomy (NCBI): domain Eukaryota; kingdom Viridiplantae; phylum Streptophyta; class Magnoliopsida; order Lamiales; family Oleaceae; genus Fraxinus; species Fraxinus cuspidata. Next base: position 10,370 of record CAIGRP010076703.1, read on the forward strand.
ATATACTAAGCACAACGAGTATTTTATATGGATGATCTAGGGTTAGGTCCACATTGGAAGGTAGTGTTAAAAGAACAACATAGAGGCATACAGGACATTCCTGAAAAGATGATGGTAGTAGTGGGCAAGAAGTATTCCATGAAAATGAATCATCAGATATTGTTTGGCCAATACAACAGGAAGATCTTGACACTCAAGTATGTTATAGATGAGACGTTGCTCCACATATTATTAAAATATAGCATTGCAAATAGAGGTGAAATCACTAAATGAAAATATAAATGAAGTTACCTATCATACTTTGGACAATGAAGATGATACATTGAATAAATATTACTGAGAAAATGAGAAACTCTAAATGGTAAAGATGAAAATGCAGATAGTGATATTGGTAAGTAACATATTCTTTGTATATAATTTTTTTCGTAATGTTTTTCCGTTTTATTTTTAATGACTATCTACATTTTTCCTTCCTATGTAGATTTGAGTACATATGATTCATCTATCGAGAGTTGATAAGAGATTCGAGATGAATTGCATGCTTATATTGGGCTAGTGACATCATGAAAGTTGTGGATAAGGAAACCTATTATCATGATAGATTGATCCTTTCAAAGCTTCATGTTAGAAATTAATCTAGCATTTAAGGTTTTGTGAGACGATAAATTTAATGGCATCATGAAGTTTTCTTTACTTTTATCTTTTTTGTTCTCGGCTTATCTGTTTGGAAATGATTGTTAATTGTCAGCGTTGCCATGAATTTTATAAATATATTTCAAATTCTCTAGTGTGCACTAGGTTATATGAATTCAATTAAAAATTTTCTCTCATGATGTAAGAATAACTTAAAATTTACAATTCGATTATCTTGTAAATTGGGTAAATTTTGCTTTACTAGTTGCAAAAATCAATGTCACTTAACAAAGGATGTACTCATTACATAAATAAACATGGTTTAGCTAATACATATTTAGAACCATTTTCTTTAGTTGTAGTACTATTCTTTTGTTAATTTCTACGTTGAGTAATATGGCTTGTTAATATTGCAAATTCTAATTATCATTGTAGGAATATCATGCAAAAACATAATATGATGGGTTGCTTCCTATGTGCAAAAATGTAATACACTTGCTTATTTCTCAATTGACAAAGCAATTATATTTACTCGTCGTAGTGTGTTCCCTCCCTACTTTATATGGTCTCAATGCAGTAATTGGGATTTAATGTTTCTTTTGAAAGATCGTCTAGATGCTGAGTGGAGTTGGGGGATGTCTTCTCTTTCTTTTTACATTATTTGGACAGCGGCCACTTGGCCTAATAGCTTTAGGGTGTCTGCAGGCAATTGCTTTCTTTCTAATTGATATATTTTTCTATAGCTAACATTAACTACTTTTCATATGCTCGTCTATGAATAAAATTGTGGGGCTTTTCCTTACGGGAATACTTATTTAACCAAAGAACTGATGGAGAGTTGGGAGCATATCTTGGAGTCAAGAATGTTAATGGTGTCCGGTGAATTTTTTTTGTTATTTCTTCTATATTTCTAGTTCTATTTTTTCTCTTTTCAAGTTTGTTGAACAACCTTAAGTAGTTCGACCTTGAAATTACTAGGATTATATGTTATTTGTATTTGTTATGATTTTGGAGATAGTTATCTATTTGGTTAACAATAATATGATTTTTTTTTAATGAATTTTGTAATTATTTATATTTAAATTATTGTACTTTGAAGCATTCTTTTTATAATCATGAGTTATTTTAATGGAGTTACATTTTCAAATAAATGTGTGACGTAATAGCAACTCTATTGCGATGCAAGAAATTGAGTATTATCCTTTTTGAAAGTATTATACAACGAATGTCCATTGTCACAAAAATAATATTTGTAACGTATTTATATGTTTAAAATAGAATGCATGACATGCATAAACAAAGAGATAATAAATTAGAAGACAATTGTACATTGTTGAAGCGACAATCTTTTTTGTTGAGGAATAAATTAACTACGAGCACAACTTAACACATACTATTACGACGCACGTGCAATGCACATGCCATAATATAGTTAGCTATATGATAGCGTAAATATAAAAAATAAAATTATTTGTTTTAAGCATTAGTTACATTAAACTTAAAACACTTGATATGATGATAAGTGACAAAAATAATATTAAGAGAT
>CAIGRP010076719.1:0-10661 GCA_903798385.1 Fraxinus cuspidata
ACTTAGTTAATTTTAAACTACTGGGCTATTTTTGTTTTTCCATTAAGAGAATTGGTGAGTGAAAATAATTTTCAAAAAAGTTATTTAGTACATGATTCTATAGGTAAAGAATTTATTACACCCAAAAGCGGCTTGATGCTCCCATTGACGAAACAAATATTTGTTTTATAATTATTCTATTACAAATTTTGATGTGCGACAATGAGTTCTTTCTTAACTTATTATTATGTGAGATAGACAAGGTTTTTTGTTCGTGAGATCTTCAATATTCAATTATGTAGTTCAGTGTTGCCTAGATAAAGAAGATTCGACAACTTGAAAATGATATAAAAGGTCACATTTATAAAAACTACAGAACAGATGTGTTTCTCATGTATAATGTGCATATCTAAATGGTGAGATCACACTAGAATACATGCATCCAAAACTACGTGGACAAACTACTATATCTGGTTCATATTTGGTTCAAGTGATGTTTAGGGCACTTTCAAGTTGCTGTGAGTATGTGCTGGGCTCTTTTATTTTCTTATTGCTGCAATTTTTTAAATTATTTTCCGCTTAATGCTTGTGTTATAGTATAAAACCTTATTTCTCTCTGAAAATCCAAATGAAACTTCATTTTATAATTTCTGAAACGTGGATTTAGCTGTCTGAAGGGGCAATTTTGGTTCCTCCGTGTCAATAGGTACGTATTTCAACCCTATCCCTCAAAATTAAATGAACGCTGCTGTCTTGCTTCTCTTTCTCTCAAAATCAAAATCAAACCTCTTTTTTCAGCTTCTCTAACAAGGTTTTTTGCTGTCTAGGAGCAATTCCAGTTCTTCATATCAATAGGTATTATTTCATCTCAAAATAATTGATCATAACTCTCTATGATTGTCTGAAAATTTAATTGTTACTGTAGTCCAGTTTTTAATGTATTGAGTTCTGTTTTAATCATTTTTATTTATCTAGATTTCTGGTTTTTGAACATTCTTTTCGCAATGGGTTTGGGAGATCTGATGTACAGGAAGGAGTTCAATTTTTTTTATAATCATGGGTGGAAGAAATCAAATTTCTGAAGTCATTTATTTGAATTTTCCATTCTGAAATGGTTTTTCAAATAAAAGAATGTTTATCACGGTGATTCAATAAGTTCGAAACTACATGTTTTTTTGTCATGTAAATGTGACTGTGAGTGAATCCATATGAGTTTTATTGGTAAAAACTACATCGCTTTAAAATCTGATTTTCTATTTTAAGACAATGGCTCCTGTGGAAAGGAATTGATCTCCAATTGCTGCTAAGTATTTAATATATACATTTACCTGTTGTCCCCATAGTAGAATTATCATGTCGAACAGAAGTGATCTAACACACCATTTCTTTCAAGTTATCATACCTTCATTAGGCCATAACGTTCATTTGGAGAGTGTTACAATGATTCATTCTTTAACATTTATTGAAAATTATTAAAACTGTATTTAAAGTAAAATATATTTAAATGTAAGACTTATATTCTTCTCATATAGTTGCTTTCTAGATCTTTTGAACGTCGCTCACGATATGAACTTAGTGATACGGTACGCTTAATTGGCTATCATGAAATCATTTCTAACATACAATTGGAAAGAGTTGATGATAACATATATCTCACTTTAGATGGGAACACTTTTTTGACAATCATAACTTACAAATGATTATATTATCGTGTTTGAATACATTGGGAATTCTACATTCGACGTTTCAATATTCGACCATTCAACTATAGATGTAATAGATGACTCCAATGTTTCTGAAGGAGAGATTTCACGTACGAGTAATCATGTCATCTGAGTAACATTGGCAGCTAATCTCGATGGTCATCGAAAAATTGTAAGCTCCTTTTTAGCTTCAATTCATTCTAACCTGTATCTTTCGTTATTTGCATGTATGAAACATAACTTTATGTTTGCTATTTCCACATCATTCTAAATTCCATTATTGATTGATTTGTTACTTTAATTTGTAGTATGTACCTAGTGACTTCGCTCAACTACATCTACCAAAATATGTCCATAAGTATGAAGACTTCATAACGAAACCCATTAGGATTTAAATTTCGAATTTGTTCATGTTATTTCTCCTTCCAGTTTGCTCTGTTGTGTGATTCACTTTTATTCAAGTATATTATTCAGATCTAGTATTTACATCCTTTTTATATACACTAAGTTCATAGATTGAATTTAATCCAAGCAATGTCATTAATAAGTTTATAACAAACCCTTTTAAATAGTCATGTAACAATTGTAAAAATGATTACAATCAAAAAATTTCAACACCACATGAACAAAAGTCAACATATAAAATGTGGATCCTACGCATTTATTGGATAAAAGTGCATGTTTGTTGTATGTGTACTATCAATGGTGGAAACTGACAAATCTTTCTTATATAGTCATGTGACACTCATAAAAATGCATCTCATTTATTTGAAATTTGATTACCTCTCAAAACAAAGGATACGTTGGTCCCATACTTTGGTGCACAACAGATAAGTATACATTATTATTGCACAGTCAATGATGAAAACCAACCAAATTCTTTTTTAAATAATAATGTAGATCATCAAAACGTGTTTTGTCGACTAGACAAAAGTTGATTTAAAAGAATGTGGATCCCACCCATTTGGTAAACAATAAATGTGTGTTCATTGTACATACAAGACACAAAAATGTTACTGAAAACTTCATCAGTACAAACATATTGTTTCAATATTTATTTCAAAATTATTGTAGAATGTTAATTTTTTTTTTTTAATGCATATGCTCTCTCAATAACTTTTTCATCTCGAACTAGGGATGCACAATGCATGCACGCAGTTGGCGGAGGCACACATTTTCGATTGTGAGATAGAAAATTTATATGCAAAGAAATAACATAATATTAATAAAAATAAGTCAATACACTACGACAATTATAGCCTATGCGTTTTCACACTTTAAAAACGTCGCAAAATTACATCACTATAAATATTGTCATATACATCATTCTCAATATATGCCACCAAACCATTGATTTCCCATCGATTATACAGTCGTTTCTTAACGATCTTCATTTCTTTTTGACAATGTAATATATTCTAAGAATAAAAAATCACATGGGAGAACTAATGACAAAACCATAAACAACAATAAAGCCAACACTCTTTACCTTGTACCTAGCCATACTAGAGGACATAAATCTTAGAACCGTAAGTTAAATGACCAGGTTTATTCACTGAATATAATCATCAATTAGTTAGCTTTCATAATAGCATACAAGAGGTGGTAGACAAACTGTTTGCGTTCAAAACTACATAGAAGAAAGTATAATGATCATAAACTAAACCGTTCATAGTTTTACTATTATATTTTGAAATGCAGTAAAAATGAGGGCAGTAATGACACCCAGAGGAACAGTAACAATTAACACGCCCAGAACTTGTTTAAAGGATTTAAAATTCTAAAAAAAATATTTCCTAAAGAACCAAACCAACCTTCATTGGTTGGGGTGTTAGTGATCAGGAGGTCAAAATCAGTACCCTTGCCCAAATGCTTTGATTCAAATATTTTTTCTTTCAAGTGTCCAACAGAAATAAAGTGCCCACCAATCATAACCAAATCGTAATCCTTTGCTCTATTAAATTNAGTACCCTTGCCCAAATGCTTTGATTCAAATATTTTTTCTTTCAAGTGTCCAACAGAAATAAAGTGCCCACCAATCATAACCAAATCGTAATCCTTTGCTCTATTAAATTATAGTACATATTTTCTATTGAAGCATGGATTTGGATGAAAAGGTTTAAAGGAAATTAAAAGGAGAGGAAATCGAATATAAACATTAAAACCTGTAATTTTAAACACTCCTCCAAAATCAATTACAATGTAAAAATCTCGTATCTCAATCATGAATAATAACGTATAAAAGTAAAAGGAAAGAATATCAAATTTATAAGTTGTAAAATTGTAAAAATGTCTAAATTCAAATTTTTTTGACCACCAAATGAACAAAAATCAATTTAAAAAATTAGCGTTATACCATTTATTGGACAATAAATGCATGTTCAAATAATTGCACTATCATTAACGAAAACTGACCAATCATTTATTAACTAGACATTGCACTCATAAAAATGCATGTCATCAGAAATTTTGAACGACTATCTGAGCAAAAGTTACATGGGTCCCATGTATTGTGCGTACAATGGTTGTACAATAAATGCATGTTTATTATAATTTTGTTGTCAATGACGGAAAGCGACCAAATTGTGTTTAAATAGTCCCGTAACACTCCCAAAAATGTGTCTCATGATAAATTTTTGAATGAGACACATTTCTATAAATGTAAGTTCATTATAGTTTCCATGCATGGAAACCGAGCAAAACCTTTTAATTAGTCATGTAACTTTTTTCATGTGGAACAGCTAACGCCCAACACGCGCACGATGTTCGCACGACTCATATAAGTGCTACTCTTTTGGCTCATCTCTAAATTTTTTCCAATTATTGGAATTCCACATAATTGCTGGACCAATGCTATATGAAAATAATTTTTCTAGAAAAAAGCAAGACTCTAGTCTAACCTCAATCCGTAACGTTCTTAGGAACCTTTTTACTTTGAATGCATTTTATGATTTTTTTTTTACATGCTAATTACCCTAAATTGATCAACCAATGATTGACTTGTCACACTAAAAAATGCTACAATAAATAATTGAAAAGGCATAATTAGCAAACATAAATAAACTAAAAGTTTTCCAACTAATAAAATTTAATAAGGGAAAGTATAGGTTTTGATGGTGTGGTCCCTGTGGATCTTGAGGAGCAAAGATGAAGTCGTGGTTTGTAAGGAGCGATTGAAAATGAGGACAATAGCTAAACCTAAATGATAGAATGAGTGAGTGAGTGATAGGTCAATTGTGAAGTAAATTTTGATTTGGACTGAAATTTGTATGAAAAAATATTTTGGGCTCAAGTTGGGTTTGCTCTTGAGAGTTGGAGCCTTGTTCACTTATAGTTAATCACGTAACTACTTAATTGACAAATTTCTTTAGAAAAAAAAATTTAAAATAATTTAGCTTATTCAATATAAAAAAAGTATTAGTGAGATTCGATTCTTGTTAGGTTATTCAGTTCCTAGTCTAGACTCGAGAACGGAATCAAATATATTGGTTCTAGTACCAATCGGGTATTTAAGTAAGAAGAAATGAATCGAACTGCTCGGTTTGGATTGGGTCGGTTCGAGAGTTTTGCCCGGCCCTAGTTTTTAATAATGCAAAATGAGATCATAGTGGAATCGAACTATGAGAGGGAAAACAAGAGCCGTTTCTTCCAACAACTCTGATTATTTCGTATATATACTCTCAATAACCTTATTCCTCTTGAACAACGAATGCACAACACATGCATGATGTGGCAAACCATGGATGGCCTCTAATTGTGTCTCTTTTTTAACTTTTCTAATTAAAAAAAAAATCAGACCGAATCAAAAAGAATGGCTGGACTCATCCTCTAAAAAACATCACTGGAATGATCTAGTCTAGACTGTCTTTAATAAATACTTTCCTCTTGCTAACTTTGTGAAATTGAAGCATGTTATCTCCATATTTAGGTTGATTGATTTGATTTTTGATTTTTCTTTTAGTCCTCCCAATTACTCCTCTTCTTCAATTCTCCTCTAGCACCAACACAAAAACCAGCAACCCCATTATATACAAATCAAAACACTCTGAATCAGAGAGAATATTCTTGAGAATTTCCTCCATGGTCATAGACTCGAAAGCCCGACTGTAATGAGATTGGAGGTTGGAAAAATAATGTAATAGGGTATTAGGAAAATTGTGACTGGGCTGTGATGTGGACACCATCATCACATTTGATGACAACAACTACGTATATACAACTGTCCACAGATTTTCTAGGACTTTAACTGTATTTTCTTGGTTTTACAAATTGGAATATTTTAGTTCAGATACTATGATTGAGAGCACATGAGCAATGGAAAATAGCTTGAATTTATGGTAAAAAATTGTGGATGTAAAGAGGATGTATACAGAGAAAGAAAGAGAAAAAGTTGCTGGAGTAAATAAAAAGAACTTTTTGGGATATGATGAGTATTAATATGAAGGGCATAGTTGTCATTTTCATCAAGTGATGTTGGAGTTGTGGTGGGTAGAAGGTGGGATCAATTGGCCTTTATAGTTGCAACGTCTCTCAGGAAAACCCAGTCAAACCCTTTTAAATAGTCATGTAACAATTGTAAAAATGTTTAAATTCATAATTTTTAAACACCATATGAACAAAAGTCAACGCCTAAAATGCAGATCCATATGAACAATAGTCATGTAACACTCATAAAAATGTATCTCATTTGAAATTTGATTACCTGTCCAAACAAAAGTTATGTGGATCCCATACTTTGGTGTACAACAGATGGGTGTTCATTATTATTGCACTGTCAATGATGGAAACCAGCCAAAATTCTTTTTAAATGATAATGTCCATCATCAAAATGAGTTTCGTTTGATATTTTTGACTACCCAACTAAACAAAATTTAATTTAAAAGAACGTGGATCCCATGCATTGGGTAAACAATAAATGTGTTGTCATTACAGTCGTACATTCGAAGACACAAAAGACAAAACAGTTTTCAAGTAGTCATGTAACACTCCAAAATTTGTCTCACTCGAAATTTTTGTACAACATCAATTTTTTAGTGCATATACTCTCTCAACAACTTTTTCATCTTGAACTATGAACGCACAACACATGCACGCAGTGGCGGAGCCAAATATTTTCTATTGTGTGATGAAAAATTTAAATGCAATTTTTTAAAAATAACATAACATTAATGAAAATTAATCAATACACTATTGTAATTGTAGTCTATGCATTTTCATACTTTAAAAATGTCATATAATTACAGCATTATAAATATTGTCAAGTACATCACTTTCAATATTTGCCACCAAACTAATGATCCCTCATCCGATTATGCAATCGATTCTTGACCATCTTAATTTTTTTTTGACAATGTAATACAATCTAAGAATTAAAAAAATCACGTAGAGAACTAATTACAAAACCATAAACGTCAATAAAGCCTACACTCTTTGCCTTGTTCCTAACCATGCTAGAGGACACAAATCTAAGAACCGTCAGTTAAATGACTAGCTCTATTCTAAATATATAATTAACAACTAGTTGGCTTTCAATAATAGCATACAAAACGAGGTAGAGAAACAGTTTGCATTCAAAACTACATAAAAGAAAGTTCAATGGTCATAACCTAAATGGTTCATAGTTTTTACTATTATAAGTAAAAATAAAATGAAAGTAAGGGCAGTAATAACACTCAGTGGAACCATAACTATTAACGAGCCCAAAATTTGTTTTAAGGACATAAAAGTCTAAAAAAATATTCTTATAGAATAAAACCAACCTTCATTAGTCTAGGCGTTAGTGATAAGGAGGTCAAAATCAGTACCCTTGCCAAAATGCTTTGATTCAGATACTTTCTCTCTCAAGTATTTAATGGAAATAAAGTGCCCATCAATCATAACCGAATTGTAATCCTTTGCACTTTTAAATTTATAGTACATATTTTCAATTGGAGCATAGATTTGGGTGAAAAAGTTTAAAGGAAAAAGGAATTAAAACCTATAATCTCAAACATTCCTCCAAATTCAATTGCAACGTCAAAATCTCATACCTCAGTCATGAAAAATTATATAGAAAAGTAAAAGGAAAGAAAATCAAATTTATAAAATTGTTAAATTGTAAGAATGTCTGAATTCAAATTTTTTGACTGCCATATGAACAAAAATCAATTTATAAAATTTGGGTCCTTCCATTTAGTGGACAATAAATGTATGATCATATCATTACACTATTATTAACAAAAACTGACCAATCGTCTATAAACTAGACATGTAACACTCATAAAAATGCATCTCGTTAGAAATTTTGAACGACCATCTCAACAAAACCTACGTTGGTCCCATGCATTGTGCGTTCAATAAATTCATGTTCATTATAATTACCTGTATAGTTATGAAAGCAAACTGAGTTCTTTTTAAATAATAATGTACACTCATCAAAATCTGTTTTATTTGACATTTTTGAATAGTGGCTGAACAGAAGTCAATTTATAAGATCATAGGTCTCATGCATTGGGTGAACAATAAATACATATTCACTACTGTTTTGCTGTCCATGATGGAAACCGACCAAAGTGTGTTTAAATAATCATGTAACACTCCCAAAAAATGCGAGTTCAGTATAGAACCTATGGATGGAAACCAATAAAATCCTTTTAAATAGTCACATTAGAGTCATAAAATTGTGTCTCATTCAAAATTTGTAGAACATTGAATTTTTAATACTTATACTCTAACAATAACTTTTTTCCTATGTAACAACGAATGCCAACACATGCATGATGTTCACACAACTCATGCAAGTGCCACTCTTTTTTCTACTAACTTTTTTCCAATTATTGGAATCCAGCAGAATTGCTGGACTCACATCCACCAAGCTGCATCATTTGAATGATCTAGTCCAGAAATTCACAAATCATCCTTTCCTTGAATGTCAAATAAATTTGTTTAAGTAGTGCCTATCGATGAACATAATAGCAAGTAAAGCATAGATTGTGAAGCACGATAGAATCTAGAGGATATTGTGTCATGTAAATCATGTATAATGATGATATGAGATTTAATGAAAGCACATTACCGACACAACACCAAAAATGGCCTTTTGCAACACGCAAAAGGCAACAATCGTTCATTAAGTTTTGCTAAAGGGTCTATCACAACATTTTAGCAAGCGAATGTTGCTATTGGCTACAACACGCAAAAGGCAACATTCGTTGATTAAATGTTGCTAAAGGGTCTATCGCAACATTTTAGCAAGTGAATATTGCTATTGGCTAAAATAATTTAGCTTTTGCAACATTTTGTTAATAAATGTTTCTATTGTCACCTTTTGCAACATTTTATAAATGTTGCGAAAAGTTTAAATTTTTACAATTTTTTGAACATTGTTGAAATCTGATTCTCTAGCAACGTTCAAGGTCTGTTGTTGAAACTCTCAATATAAAGCATTTTGCAACATTTATTGACTGTTATGAAAATATTACTTTCTGCAACGTTTTTTACTTGTTGCAAAAAATTTAAGTTTTTACATATTTTTTGAACGTTGCAAAAAGATCACTTTTGGCAACGTTGTTTGAACGTTGCGAAAAGATCACTTTTGGCAACATTTTCTGAACGTTGCGAAAAATTTTATACTTTTTTTCTCAAATTAAATTATATTCGGGCTCAAATGATAGAAACCAAAAATTACCCAAACCCTACCCTCCATTCACGCCTCTCTTCTCCGAATCTCTTTCAATCCCACCATTTCCACCGCCTCCCACTTCTTCCTTCCAAGGCCTCTCACTCAAAGCTGCCACCGCCGGCCCATACACGTCCTTCTCCACCTCCGTCTACCAGAATACATGTCATTCTCCGCCTCCGCCACCACGAAGGCCGTTGCAGTCCTCAAGGGCACCTCCAACATCAAGGGTGTTGTCACACTCACCTAAGTAGCTGACGGTCAACTCTCTATTTATATAATTTTGGACTAATTACACGCACTAACACTAGCAGATGCTTAAATTCGATTTTTATATGCTAATTTAGGTTTTAGATTCTAATTTAATTCAAGGCTTGTACATATACACCTGCAATTCCTGTATAGCAAGCTCCAATTAGATTTTTTGGAAGAGTAAGTATAATAAGTTCAGTGCTTTTATCTGCTGGGAAAGAAAATAAGAAATTGGGGATGCGGGATTAGGTAGCTGTTAGTTTCATGTTTCAAGGATTGCCTTTTAGGACTTTATAATAGCTCATTCTAAATATTATAAGTTGATTTTCATGTAGGTAGTCTAAAGGTTGGTGTCATGGTTGTTGAAAGCTGAGTGGAAATGGGCTAGTTTTAAGATACATGAGGAAATTGAAGGTCTTGATGGTATGAAAAACGATGTCGTCTTTGAGAACTCCACATTTGAAAAGGAAGCTAAGGTGGTTAATGCCACAGTTTAGTTGTAGAATCTATGGGAAATACTCAAAGAACTGTGCTAGAAGATGTTGAAAGTCTCATTTTGTAGGCCAGAGGTTCATATATCAGTTATTGTAGTAGATTCTTAAAACGAAAAATAGATCCTAGAAATCTCTCATAGAAAATAAGAGTCACCTATTCGAAACCTTTCGGCATGAGACAGAAGATTGTACCTTTGATCATATGGATAATGGGTCTTCTTTAAATACTAATAAGACGCACGTGCAATGCACATGCCACAATATAGTTGGCTATATGATAACGTAAATATATTAAAAGAATTATTTGTCTTAACCATTAGTTACATTAAACTTAAAACACTTGAAATGATTATAGGTGACAAAAATAATATTAAGAGATTTGATTCAAAGCTTATTTTCTAGACTTTGAGTTTGAATGTCTCTTTGTTCTTTTTAAAAAAAGACAGGGCATAGATGTTTAAGTGTTGATGTCTTGCTAAAGAGATAAAGAAGTTCAACTTAGCCCTCATTTTTCTACCTATTGAGGCAAGACATTATGTCTACTTCATCTATTGCTCATAGAATCTCCAATTAAAT
>CAIGRP010076747.1:0-18917 GCA_903798385.1 Fraxinus cuspidata
TTGGAGAAATATTTGGTGAAGTCAAGGCCAACCTTCAAAAAATGATTTTATCTATAACTTTGTATTTTCTCAATTATTTTGCCATATGTGTAATGTATTGTTATAAATATTCTCATTTTTATCATTTGTCTAAAATGAGTTAGTTATTTATCTTGGGATTTATGGTAGTAATTTAACCTAATTTTAATTAATTTTAATATTTGCTCTTTAGGTTAAAATGCTTATTTTCACGTGGATTTATTATTGTGTTGAACGCCTTTCATTTATTTGATCATTAAATGATTGAGTTTAGTGATATGTAAATCGTTTGAGATAAGATTGAACATTTTAAACCAAATAATAAATACTCTAGGTTTGTGTGAGAGATAAGGATATACATCTAACCTTAGGTGACCCATTGAGCTATTTTCACAAATATTTAATGCGATTGTTTGGTTTTAATCGATATAGAGATATAGTAGGTTAACCAATCAATTATGGTTAATTTCGCTCGAAAGATATAATGAACTAATCTTGAAAAATCGGATCTAACATAGTAAGTGAGTAATTTATTAATTCGCTTATGGAAAAATTAATTAGGTGACGGTCAAGCAAAACCATAAATCTCAACTAAGTTTTCTTCCAAAATTTTTGAGTATTATGTTTTCTTGTTTTGTAAATTTTAATTAATTTTCCTTATTTTTTAAAATCAAAATTATTGTGTGTTTGTTTTTATTGTTTTAATTAAATTGATTAAAGTTGTGTAATCGAGAGTAAACATTCCTTGAATGATCGACAACCCGGACTCAAAAAGTCCATTTAATTATTTGAACGCGACTTGTGCACTTGCTGTATATAATTTTAGCGAACACCTCCCAACAAGAGCGTGTTTAAAGTCCTTAGTTTGACTCCCGTTGTTTCTAGGCTCTTCATGGGAGCTTGAAAAGTGAATTTTCCGCCCTACACTTTATGCACTGATTGTACTTCGTTCTCTCATAGTTCACCCTCCAAATAATCAAGTTTCTATTGTTGTCCTTACAAACAATTTCACATTTATCTAGCCTATCCTTGTACCTCTCCCAATGGTCCACTCTTTGGCAATCCTCAAAGTATGAGGGCCACTTGAGTGGATTTTACATAGTGAAGCTCTGTCGTTTATCCTCAACCCTCAGGACTATCTTATTAGTATCAAAATCCAGCAAAGCTCGGCTTGTAGACAAGATTGGCCTTCCCAAAATTATTGGCATCTAATACGCTTCTTTTATTTCCAAGATGATGAAGTCAGTTGGAAAAATGAACTCATCCGCCATGATAAGCATGTCTTAGACTATTCTGTAAGGGTGCTTCATTGATCGGTCCACCAGATGAAGGATAATAGATGCCGCTTTAGGATTTCTTAATCCCAGTTTCATGTAAAGAGGCAAGAGAATTAAATTAGTAGTCGCTCCTGAATCAATCGAACAATTTACATCATGTAGATTTTCTATGGAGCAAGGTAGCGTGAAACTCCCTGAATCTTTTAGGAGAGATCCTATACTGAATGATTATGCTACACTCTTCAGATAAAGCTATTTTTTCATGCTCAGGTAGCTTCCTCTTCTTAGTCAACGTCTCCTTCAAGCAATTGGAGCAGTTTGGAATATGAAGGATCGCGTCAATGAAATTGAAGTCGACATGTAACATTTTTAGGACTTCTTGAAACTTTGTGAACTGCATCTCTAGCTTGGTATTTTTCAACATTTGAGGAAATGAGGCTGGTAGTACAAGTACATTGATAGGAATTGTTACCTCAACTTGTGGACTGTCCGAAAGCATTTGTTGATCTTTCTCTGTTGATTCTTTAGAATTCTCTACTTGATCCTTGCCTTTTGATACCTGAGTACCTTTAGTCTCGTTCTTTCTTACAATAATTTTCGGTAGCTGAAACCCACTTCTAGTGGTAACGACCTGAACCTAAGTGACAGGGATAGATGATAGTGACTCTTTAGATTCAGAACTCACTGCCTCAACTGTTAGTACCTACTCCCGTGGATTTTTATGCGTCACTAGGTAAGGTACCCTGTGTTCTATTGGCTATTCAATTGATATTTGTCCCACCTGCTATTTCAAATTCTTGATAAAAGCCTACTGATTCGGGAAATTATCCTCAGCCTCTGTGATGTAATGAGATAGCAATATTTTAGCGATGACCTTCACTCTTGCTAATGTTGTTGCTGCTATTGGAATCTCATGGTCTATTTTGATACTTTTACCCTTGATTATTAGCCCATGAGGAGTTTGGTTGTTTGTTCTAATCTGGATGATAATTGTTGGGGTAGTTTTGCTGCCTCTGGAAGTTTTGTGCATAACTGACCTCTGTTGGCTGACCCATGTGAGTAAAAGCCAAACAGGAGCTTGTAGTGATGTGATTTTCCCCACAACCTGTGCACACCAGAGTTGGAGTTTGTACCATATTCACATCATGGGTCAAAGTGTCAAGCTTTCTCGTTATTACCTCCATCTGTGCAGCCAATGCTATCATTGCATCTCTATTATGTATACCAGCTATTTTCCTGTGGACTTCCTTGTCGCTCAACCACATCAATTGATTTTCTACTATTCTCTCATACAACTTACAAGCATCGTTCACGTCCATAGTCATTATTGATCCTTCAGCTGAAGCATCTTCCATGTTTTTGAACTCTTGATATATACTGTAGTAGAAGAGGCAAATTTGAGCTTGCTTAGAAATGTCTAGATTGTGACACTTCCTGTACAAACTCTTGTACCGTTCCCACGCTTTTAGGTAGCTCTCGAGGTCCTTTTGTTTAAATGTATGTATTTCATTTCATATTTGATAAACTCGAGTTGGCAAGAAGAACTTCATAATTAATTTCTGAACGATATCGCTCCATTATTGTATGCTCACAGGAGGATGAGAAAACATCCATGCTTTTGCAGCCTCCTTCAAAGTGTGAGAGAACAGACGCATTCGAAATGCATTTTGAAAAATTCACCCATGACTGATCACTTTGCATAGCATGATAAAGACTCGTATGTGTTCATGATCTTTGTGGTCATTTTGCAGAACTTGATATCATGATGATTCTGGATGAGGTTTATGACATTTGGTCGGATGTGAAAGTTAGCTTGTCCGAAAGGCGGGTAGATGATCGCAAGTTGAACTGGATCTGGCATTGGATTAACATAATCCCCCACTAATATGGTTTGAGCATGAGGAAGTTGGTGAACTGGAAGTGCGTCTTGAACTTGATTTTGATTCCCAACCATTATCCTAGCTCTTCTCTGATCTCTTCTAGGTTGCTTGAATGTCCGTTCAATCTCAGGATCTATAGGAAAGATCTCGATAGTATCAAGAACTTTCATAAACTAGTAGAGTTTTGCAAAGAGTGAAACAAGAAAAGATTAGGTATCTCAATTAAAGTTTAAAAAGAACCAAAAAAATTGAAAATAATATAAACTACTAAAATAAAATTAAATATGTTATTCCCCGGCAACGGCGACAAAAACTTGTTACGTTAAAACCCGAAAGTCTACGGGATCATTGTACGAGTAATAAGAATAGTGATTTTTGAATTTATCGTTCCTACAAGGAATAAGATTTAAAATGTAGTTTAATAGTTAATATTAAATTTAAATGAGTGGTAACAGTAAAAGAGTGATTTTGTGGTTATTTATACTACTAATCTATACTAAAAAAGCAAGCAAATTGTGGTTTTATCGAATGTGAATTCTTGTATTGGATTCATGATTCCCCCTATTTCCATCTATTTCAATTATCAATTAATAATCTAGTTAATTTCATGCATTTTTTACAACTGATAATGCTAATATGTTAAATGTTCATTTCTAAGATACACCAACATATGATTAACACTATTCGATCATATTCTTAATCTGAATTCATATGAAAATCATGTGTGTAGTTATATGTTATTTACATAATTGCACATGATACAAATATTATTCATAATACATATTGTTCATGTGCTGATTTTACTGCATTCTCAACTTATTGTGGATACTCCTACACTACAACAATTATCTAACTATTCAATTGATGATCAAACAATTAAATAGTACAATGAGAATGCAAAATCAATCAAGAAATACCAAAATTAAAGTCTTGAATTGAAATAAACAAAATATGATTCCTCAATCATCTAATACAATAGAAAAACTTAGTTAATCAACCTAAATATTGAATTACACAAGAAAATATGGAATAACATCACACGATCAAGAAATGATAGACAAAAGTGAAGAAAACCACTTTCTTGAATGAAATCTTGAAAAGGAATGAGAAATCTTCAATAATCTTATGAAAATCCATCTTTGATTATGAATTGGCCTTGTTCTTCGCCGCGAAAATATATAGAATATATGAATTTTAGGTCTAGGAAGGTCTTATTTTACGTTATGGACGGATTATGGTATTTAAAGGATGTCAAAAAGATTGCATTGAATTGTTACCATAACAAAAACAAGAAATTTTTCCCATTTTTACATTGATTCGCTTGCCTAGTACAAGTTAGGGGGCGTGCTTGAACCCTTTAGGTAGCTTTAGGCGTCTCAGAAGAGGAGGAGGCGCGCCTCCTCTAGAGGCCTAGGTTTGTCCCGCTTTCATTATTTTTGTCATAACTTTTTCTACCAATATTCGATTGACATTATTCAAAATATGTTGGAAAGATAACTCATAGGGCTACAATTATTTTATAAATACCATTTCATCAATTAGAATGTTTACTATATCAAAAATGGGTTGTAAGCTAGAACTGAAAATCCGTAGCACATCTTTTTCGGTTGTAAATTGAAGTTTGATAATACTTTGATCATATTTCATCCCTTTGACTTTTTCCTCATCCAAATGACCCCTATCACTCTCTAATCTTCATTGTGAGGTCTGATGCAACTTTTGAATATTTGAATTTTAGTCGCCGAACTTTGAATATGCTTCATTTTAGCCTTTGTTTTTCTTTTTTTTTTCCCTTCCAATTCTTCGTACAAATATGAGTTTTTCCTAATTAAAGCAATAAATAACATTTTAGGCGTTAATCCGTCCAAACAATAATAAAATATTATCATTTAAGACTCCAAATAAGTGTAGAAACTACACTTTCATAGCCATAGATTCTATTGTCATTGTATCCCTACTTCTTCCCTACAAATATGGTGCTTTAGTTCTTGGAACACACAAGTTTATTGGCTTCTCTATTTTATTCTCTCTTTTTCTCTCTAGTTTAAGCACGTTATCAGTACTACTCAAAAAAAAATTAGCCACGATCAATTTTTTTTAAACAACGATTGAAATCCAAGAAAAAAAAAGGGGGATTTGAAAAAGGGATAATTGCAGCAACATTATCAAACCTTTCATTTAGTATCAGACTTTGTCAAAATCTTTCATTTGTGTCACCTACGATACCAAACCTTTCAAAAATTAGCATATGGAGTCTAAATGGATGATTTTTATTAGTTCGACCATTAGTTGACCAGATAATTGACCTTGAAAATAATTTTGAGTAATTTAAAATGGTTAGGGTTTAGGATTAATAAAATAACTAAAATCAAATAATTAAAAATAAAAATAAAGAACCAAGTTATTCTTCTCCATCTACCCCACACATAACCCACCCCACCCCAAAACCATCACCATGACTAATGGATCGATCAATCGCACATACCCAATACCTCATCCATTTCCACCTTCATTTCCATCACCCAACAAACTTTTCTTCCCCAAATCTTCAAACCCCATATACTATCAACTCACTCACTGATGGGCACCCAATAAATCCCTCAATTGGACGACGATCATGGATTAACCTTAAATTATCATGCTTCTCTTAGTTACTAGCTCTGACAGAGCACCAAGGATTTAGTACCAATATATAGAAATAGGCGAAGAATCGCATTTGTCGCAAAGGAGAAATCAGCTCTGCAGTACAAAATGGCCTTTGTTTTTCCGCAGAAGTCGCTTGTGGGATCTTTAGTATCAACAACAGTACTATTTTCTTGCTCTTTTATAAAATTCATGGTTGATTTTGTGGGATATTTCTTGGTATGAATTACAACGAGTGATTAAAGTCCGGTGTGTATTTGGAAGAGAAATGATAGAGGTTTAAAGGAGAAGGACAAACCTTATCGCCAATTATTATGTGCCCCGTACCTAAAACTGATGCCAATATTGCATCCTAACCCAATGCCCAACACCATTTTAAGACGGTTCCATGGCGAACCATCGAACCGGCTTTGCCTAATATTTTCATTCCCAATCCAATGCTGCACCCTTCAGGAGATGAAGGGAGATGTGAAAATGGAGGAGGTGGAGGAGATGATAGTGTCGCCAGTGTTGGGTGGGTGGGTGGAGCCGTCCGGTAGTAGTGATGATGGTTTTGGGGTGGCGTGGGTATTTTGTAGGGTGGATAGAGAAGAAAAAGTTGGTTTTTGGCTTTTAATTTTAATTATTTTATTTTAGTTATTTTATTATTAAAAAATAAAGTTACCATTTTAACCTTTTAAAAATTAATCAAAATTATTGTCAAAATCAATTATCTAGTCAACTAACGGTCAAACTAACAGTAATCATCTATTTGAACCACATGTGCTAATTTTTGAAATGTTTGATTTCGTGGGTGACACGAATGAAAGATTTGGACAAATTCTGTTACTAAATGAAATATTTGGTACCGCTGCTGTAATTGTCCCTCCGAAAAATGGCCTTCAAACTTCCAAGAATTAATGTGTATTGGTGTCTCTCACATGAAGAAACACAAAGTTTGAATTTACATAGAGTTTATAAAATATGTCGGCCATCTTACTTTCGATTCAAAGTTTGAACAGTATTGCCGCCTACAAGATTCAAAGTTAAGAAAAAAAAATTAATATTCTATGGTTGGCTCATCATTTTGAAACAGATTGTGCCATCATTATCCTATTTTTATATTAATTTATTAAAAATTATGACTGCAATATTACTTGTGAACGTAATGTTTTTTTCGCAGTTTTATATTCCAATGATTTGAACCGATTTTCCCGTCAAAAGTATATTATACAATATGATTATTCGAAGGCAATCATTATGTGTCAATTTAATGTTGTGATTTTCAACATACGTTTTAGTTATTATACATGAAAATTATTAATGTTTACATTCAATGATACTTCATTGTGCAAATTTTAACTCATATGTATCGCGTTATTACTCGTGAAGAAGCCCAATATATAAATATTAATATTCTACTATAAAATATACTTGTGAATAGTTAATGTTTCTAAATAATAATTTGTAGGTGATCTTGAAGTAGCACAACAATGTTAATATTCTAAAAGAATATTAATTGCTCCAAAAAAAGATGACATTACAATGTTAATATTCGAAAAGGATATTGATCGATTTCTAGATAAAAA
The DNA here is from genome assembly GCA_903798385.1 of Fraxinus cuspidata. Lineage (NCBI taxonomy): Eukaryota > Viridiplantae > Streptophyta > Magnoliopsida > Lamiales > Oleaceae > Fraxinus > Fraxinus cuspidata. Next base: position 7,387 of record CAIGRP010076747.1, read on the forward strand.
CACGAATTAAATTACTCTATTTCTTTACATGCCTATTATTCTGTATATATATTTATATATTGATGTTCTTGTTAAATTTTACTTGCTCTCGAAGAATAAAATTTAATATAAATTATTTTATTGCTCTTAAAGGCATAACATCAAAATTTCAATATTTTATAAGATTATTAACGTATAGTACTTGAAGAAGCGATAGTAACATTATTTTTTAAACAAAAACATGATAATAATAAATTTTTTTTTTTTTTTGTGTTCTATAAGTGTGTCATATCTAGAAGAAAATAACACATGGCTCCTAAAGAGTTAATGTTTCTAAATAATAGAATATTGTTGCTCCTAAAGCAACAAACTAATATTGATGTTCTAGTTAGATTTTACTTGCTCCCGAATAGTATAATTAAGTAAAATTTGACATAAATTTTGTTATCGCTCTTGAAGTGTAAATCTTTACACAATTTATATTTTAAATAATAATATGTTATTCTTTTCGAAGAGTGTGATATTAAAATTCTAATAATTCAAAAGAATGTTGATATATTACTTTTGAAGAAGTGATAGTAAAATACAATGCTCCATAAAAACATGCAATTACAGTTTCAATATTTCAGAAGAGTATTAACTCAATTTCGTAAAATATTACATGCTCCAGAAAAGCATGCAATTACAATTTCATAAAATATTACAAGCTCCTGAAAAAGCATAATTTAAATTATATTTATTTTAAATGAGTATGGCGTTAATGTTTTCAAAGAAATATAACCCACATTATATAAATATTCTAGAAGAATATTGCATTATTGCTCATGTAGAGCACAAATTTTAATACTATTGCTTGACTCGAAAGGTAGAATGAATCGTCAATGTCAATATTTCAGAAGAATATTGTATTTATACTCTTGAAGATTATATATCGCATTATGTTACTGAAGAAAGTACAATTTAATATGAAGAAATATATTGATGTATCTAGAGAAACACAACTCACTACAAAAAATATTCAAGAAAAGTAATTAATTATTTGTTATTATTCCAAAAGGAATTATTTTTGTTGCTCGTGAAAAAACACAAATTATGACAATCAATATGCTGAACAATATTGTATTATTGATCTCGAAGAGCATAAATTTATAAGTTTCATTTCTCAAATAATATCATTTTGTGCTCCTGAAATAGTACAATTCTCCATAAATATCATAAGTTGAAAAATATGTATTTGTGTGTGTCTCATACACAAATATTATGTTTAGCTTCTTTTATTAAGTTAATCAATCTTAATCATTTTGATGAGAAGTAATTGTGAATTCCCAATTCATAGCTTTAAAGAAAAGGGGCTTTAATTATATGTAAATTAGGCCATTCGTCATGTATTGGTTGTTATTGTTAGGTATTTAATATAATTGGCAAGTCGGTGAACAAAATGGACTTAAATTGATATGTTGTAAAGTCAATGAGTAATGTGCAAATAGTATAAAGTGGTGTTATATTAGGTCTAGGGTTTGAGAATGGAAAAGAAAGAAAAACGGTGCCGGGATTTCGCTAGACTGTCGCCAAAACTTGGCTCGAGCGTCGCCTCGCCTTCGCTCGAGCGACAACCTGTCACTCGACTGTCGCTCATCCCTCGGTCGAGTGACAGTGTTATCCAGTAATTTTTTAATTCATTTTTTAAAGACTTTTTGTCCGATCCATTCATTCCTTAACCTAACCTATAAATACCAGACGCCACATAACAGTTTTTCTAAGGTTGAATATTGTGGAAAACACATTCTTGTCACATCATCTTGATAAATTTACTTTCAACCTTCATCCTGTTATTGCCGATTGGCGGTGAAAAACATCATATCCAAATATCAAACTGTTGCTTCTTCCATGTCTGTCAAAGTTCTGAAAATTAAGGGAATGTGACTATAGTTCCAGTCGTTAAAGAACGCGGTGTTCTTCGTTAATCCACAGGAGATAGACGATTTCACAAAGCTTGGAGTTGTTGCAGAAGTAAAATTCAGGAGAGCTTTGAAAACTACAGCAATGAGTTGGTGTAGGAGCACAAAATCCAGAAGAGCTGTTGAAATTACAGTCAGAAGATCAGATAGTACATGTCGTCGTCTACTCAGGTAGACTGTAATTTATAAATCGTTTATATTGAATTATTGACTGGCAAAGTACCACGAGTTTTTACCCAATTGGGGTTTCTTCGTGATCATACCGTGCATTATTTATTGTTTTATTTACTGTTTTTATATTCTGCGGTATTCAAACATATGATATTTGAACTGATTGCATAATCATCTAGATGTAATTAATTAGTGACTTGTTGCTGGTTAATTATAATTTGTTTATTATGCAATTACACCTATTCACCCCCTTCTAGGTGTAGTTTGAGTCGAACTTCGTGTTTTTCGATTGGTATCAGAGCCATATTTCGATTCCTGGCCCTTTATTAAATTCTAGATGAGTCTGTCCTTGTCCGTGCCTCCGTTCTTTAATGGAAGTAACTATGCTTATTAGAAAGTTCAAATGAGAGTCTTCATTAAAGCATTGGATGAATGTATTTGGATTAGCGTTAAAACTGGGTAGACTGTACCTTCAACTACTGTTGCTGGTGTAGCTACACCCACTGTTAATTCACTTTAGACTAAAGATGATTTATATGAGTGTAACAGGGCAATCATGCCCTATTCATGGTTGTGTCTGTTGAAGAATTTAGGAGAGTTTCGATGTATGAGACTGCTAAAGAAGTTTGAGACATTTTAGAAACCACACATGAAAAAACTAAAATTGTTAAAAATTCTAAACTGCAGATGTTAACCTCTAGGTTTGAAGAAATTAGAATGAAGGACGATGAATCGTTTGATGAATTCTATACGAAGTTAAATGACATAGTAAATTTCAGTTTTAACCTAGGTGAAAATGTCCTCGAGTCCAAAATCGTTAGAAAATTCCTTAGATCCCTACCTGAAAGGTTTAGACCTAAAGTCACCGCGATCAAAGAAAGTAAGGACTTTGATACTATTAAGATAGAAGAACTCGTAGGATCCTTACAAACCTATGAACTCGCAGTTTCTCAACCTAAAAAGGTTAAATCCATAGCTATGAACACTGTTAGGGAATAAGAGAGTGGGTATACTGATGATGAGATGCTTAAGGACAATGAAATAGCTTATTTCGTAAAAAAAAATTCAGAAGATGATGAGGAATAGGAGAAAGCCTTAAGAATGGAAAAATGAAGTCCCTAGTAAATTCGTGAAAGATAAACGTGAAAAGAGTAACTCTAGGATTGCTAATAAGAATACTCAATATGTTAGATGTCATGAGTGTCAAGGTTATGAACACTATAGGAATGAATATCCTAACTTGAAAAAGAGTTCAAATAAAGAAAGACGTAGACATTAGCAATGACCTTGAGCGATGATGAAACTGATTTGAGTGCTTAGAGTGATACCTTTGGTGGTGAGGATGAACAAAACTTTATAACCTTCATATCTATAGCTACGATAGAGTCTGATAAAGAAAATGAAAAGATTGAAAATGATGAACAGAGTGAGAAATTCTAGGAAGAATCTAAGGATGAACCTGATATTCACGAATCCCATCGTAAATTATTTGAAAAGAGTCTTAAAATAAAGAAGGTCAATAAAGTTGTGTTGAAAAAAGTGAAAGAACTTGAAAGAGAGAGAGAAATAAACTTATAGGTGACCTTCAGGACTCTACCAAAAATCTGAAAAAAGTTGAAGCTTGTAATGAGAACTTGGAAGCCAAAGTTAAATCCTTAACAAGTAATCTTGAAAAATCTAATACTCGACTTCAATCTTTCATGAGTGGTTAGTAGAAACTCGATAACCTGTTGGGGATGAACAAGCCTACTAGAAATATGCATGGTCTGGGTTACGTTCAAAATGGTAATGCTGCTGTTAGTACATCCAAGACTACGTTCATCCCAACCACCAACAAAGCTCGGAAAGCTATTAATCCTGAACCCAAAGGCACGAATGTCTTAGGATGAAGACCTACTAGACAATTTAGGGTCAATGGTCCTACTTATCGGCATCAACCTCCACGCAGTTTTGAACCTAGGTTTATTCCCACTTGTCACCATTGTGGCACACTGGGACACACGAGATCTAGGTGTCGTAAACTCGTGACTGGAAGTAAAAGTCAGGATTTCTCTAGCAAGGTTAACTTTCTAGCTAATCAGGTTAGCTATTTAACTGAGATGATAACTCAGTTAATTAGGATCAATTTTACTTCTAAGAAGGTTTATGTCAAATAGTGACCTGAAAGGTCGTGAAATTGACCATGCTCTTAAAGGTAAGAGTATCCATGTCTCTCCTTGATTAGAGTTTTAGGTACATGCATGTGCAGTTCATTGAGTCCATTCATTCTTGCATGCATCTCACTTACTTGTGTTTTGTTTTTTAGTTTGTTTTGTGTTTTTTTTTAATAAAGAAAAAAGAAGGGGGTGATGATTTTAAAAAAAAAAAAAAAATTATGTGCTTCCAGACATTTCTTGGTGCTCTTAATTATCGCATTTGTGAGCGAGTTAGTATTAAATTATCTACACTATTATTTCCATTACTTGGTTTGGTTTACATTGGAGTATTGAGTATATATTTTTTCATGTACCATCTGCACTGCACACTGTGATCTTGTGAGTGAGTCTGGACCGCATGTGTGAGATTTAGGATGGCTGACATATGTTGGTAATGTGACTTTGAACATGAATTGACTTTCATTTGATGACCTTAGCTCATATATTTTGTCCCCCTATAATAAAATAAAATAAAATAATAATACATTACTTGGTTCATCTTATACTCGAGTTCGAAGCATATTTGACTCGAGTAATTAAGCTCGAGAGATTTCTCATAACCTAGTGCATATGGTCAACTGACTTGGGTTAATCGGCCTAAAGCTTGTTACAGAGGTCATTTAGTCACTTTGGACAAGAATTTGTACATAAAATGCAATATTTGCGAAAAAAGACATAAAACATTATATGTTTATATTCAGGGGGAGAAAATGAAAATATTCGTGGAATCGAGCTCACTTTAAGATCCTGATCATCTTATGAGTTTGACTTTCATTAGTAATGGAATATACTTATTTGACTCTTATGTTCGTATGTCATTTCTCACAAATTTAAGGTTTGGAGTCATGATCATGAGAAAATAATGGCACTTCACACATGTAAGTCACGTATACACTTTACTCAATTTTAAACTTAATTGAGTACGTGAGGAGTTGTTTTTCTTGATAATGCATTACTTGTGAGCACATGCATCTTTGAGTTCATATGTCTGTCGAAGACTAAATTTTAAAAAAAATGAAAAAAAAAAGGTGCAAATTTTCTTTATTTTCAAAAATTCAGTGCTATTTTTATCCATAAGTTTTTGCTAGCTTTTCACTAGGAGACGATCGAGCGATAAAAGCAGAAGCTTCCTCGCTCGCTTCTCGCTCGAGCGACATGCCGTATTTTTAATTTTACTGTTATTTTTAGGGTTTTTCGCTCTTTCTTTCCATTTTTCCTTTGATTCCTTTCAAATTTCACAAACGCATATCCAATCTTTGTCTTTCTCACGTTTTGAATGTCACAAATCAATCATTTGTGGTGTCATTTCATCAAATCATCGAATTTCAAAGGTAAATCACTAGAACCCTATTTTTTTTTCCTTTTTTGCATTTGTTTTTGTGCTTTTGATTTTTGGTGTTCTTGCTTCAATTTTTGGCATTTACTACACACTTCATGTTTTATTGATTAACATATAATGTCATCATGTATAGCCAAATTTTGCAAGTGAACATTGGTCTTTGGTAGGTTTTGAGACAATTTTTTTTCCTTCTTCAATTTTTTTTTTTTTACAATTTTCTCTTGGTTGTTTACTTTTGGTGAGTTTGGCATTGTCCTTGAAGTTGGATTGCGTGTTGTTGATTTGAGAATTGGGGTTGTGGTGAAGTTCTTTTTCTTTTGGGCATTTTCTTTCTTGATTTTGAAGATGGTTTGGTGGTTTGTGGAGTTTTCTTGTTGAATGATGTATTTTTATTGGGTATTTGGTGTTTGATGCTTGGTTTGTTGATGGAGGTTGGATAGTTGGTAGTTTGTAGTTGTGTTGGTTGAGGTGTTGAGGGTGGCGTTGTGTGTGAGTTTTTCATATTGTACATGCACATGCCATGTAGTTGCTACATTGTTTTGATGTTGTTTGAGCTCCAAGTCTTTCTAGTCTAATCTACCTCACACACTCAATCACATTAGGATGGTGAGTTTGTTTGGCTTAAGTTGTCTCGTCTGCATTTGATGTTCACATCGTGAGGTGACGTCATGTTACCACGACATGTCATCACGGTACATGTCTCGCCATTGCGTCTCACTATCAGGGCATCACGTCACGATGTCATGACACTCTTACCTCACCTCACCTTCATTTAGGCATCACGGCATTTTTTTTGTGCATTCATCCAAGGGTGCGTTACATATGTCATGTTTGCCTCAGTTTGCGTGCATTCATGCATTTCATACGTGTCATGTGTTCAGTCGGATTATTGATCTATTGGTTTTATTCATTTCAGATGCCGCCTAAGAGAGCTCGTACTACTATTCCGACACCCCGCACCCCCTCTTCCTACAGTAGGTCTAAGTTTGTCTCAAGGACAGCCCAAGAGACTTTTGGGTCCCATTTTCCTTGAGACCTGTTTTATTTGAGCGCGAGGTCATTTTGTCTGACTTGTCATCCGACCTCACTGCTATTTTCACTTCCCGAGGTTGGGTGCCTTTACTGGTTGAGTTGACACCTCCTCTGAGCCTTTTTGTTCAGGAGTTTTATTGCTAACATTCATGATGTTAGAGGTTCGATTTTTAGGGTTTTTCTTTGGGGTAGGACTGTTAAGATCACACCTGATGTCATATCGAGTTTAGTACATGTCCCTAGGATCATTCATCCTTTATTCCCTTACCTTTCTGTTGATACTCTTCTAGCGGACTCTCTTGTCCATTCTACGGTGTTTAATATACCGTTGGAGGGTGGTCCAGGTGCGATGCACATTGGATCTCTTCCTACTAATTGCTAGATACTATTGCGCATTGTGTGCATGAATCTGTGGCCCTATCGCATACCTCTTCATTGCCTATGGAGAGGGCTCGATTTTTGTACGCCTTGCTGTATGCCGATTTTATTGATCTTCCCACATTTATTTGCCGCAGATTCTTCTGGCTTTTAGAGTCATGGGGACGAGGGTGGAGCTTTCGTATGCGTGTTTGATTTTTTAGTTAGTCACATCCTTATGAGTTAGTTTTTCGAATGGGGTTCCTCGGAGAGTTTCTCGGACGATTGACCACATTACTATTTCTTAGAGTCGGTCACATGCTTCATCTGAGCTAGTTGATCTGACTTTTTCAGCTAATCCTATTGATGACCTTCTTTCTGTTGATCCATTCGATTTTCCTCATTCTTTTTCTGCTCCTCTACTCGTTGACATTCCAACTTTTTCTATCTCTTCTCTTCCTCCTGCGGAGTCTGTTCCTCCACCTACTAATATTCTCTCTATTCCCATTGATCCATCAGTTGTACTTATGGGACACATGATCGTGCTAATCGAGCAGCAGGCTCGAATGATGGCAGAGCTTACGCGGTTGCGAGCTATAGTTAATCGACACACTACCGAGTTTACTACACTTTGGGGTGATGTTGGGAATATTCAGGGAGGGCTGCGATAAATTCTTTGCCATTGGGTTGACGGTGTAGCATCGGATGAGGGGACGGATATTGATGATGCTGCTTAGTTGATAGGTTGCCCCTTGTCATTTTGTGACAAAAATGGGGGAGTAGTAAGTTATTTAATTTTGGTGTAGTAGATATTTATATGACAAATTTTACTTGACATGATGTATCTAAAATTTTGATTAAATGATTAAATGATAATCTTGTTATTGCTAGATAAGTTTTGATGTTTTGTAGTATCAATTTTTTGTTTTGATATGTTGGGTTGGATTGATATTACATCTTAATTTAAATTATGATATGAAATTGAAAAGATGCATTATGAGTTATTAATTGCTTAAATCAATTTTACACTGTAAACTGCTTTTATACTTAACTGTTTCACATACATTTTACACTAGGTATTTGAGTTGTCTATTTTAGGAAACGGGTTTTGATATACGAAAAGCAGAATTCAATAAAGATGGTTATTGGTTGTGTCAGTCTTTGAGTTTGTACTTTTATTTCATTACTGCATTGACTGTAGATTGTAGTTTTGTCACATAATGCTAAAAGGGAAGCTTATTAGGTATTTAATGTAATGGTAAGTCTGTGAACAAAATGGACTTAAATTGATATGTTGTAAAAGTCAAGGAGTAATGTACAAATAGTAGAAAAATGTGTTATATTAGGTTTAGGGTTTGAGGATTGGAAAGAAGGAAAATTTGCATTAGGATTTCGCTAGACTGTAGCTAAGACTTGGCTCGAGCGTCAGAAATAGTAACATTGTCGCTAGCCTGTCGCATTGCCTTCGCTCGAGCAACAACCGTTGCTCGACTGTCGCTCATCCCTCCCTTGAGCGACGGTGCTATCCAGGAATTTTTTAATTCATTTTTAAAGGCTTTTTGTCCGGCCCATTCATTCCTTAACCTAGGACGATTTTTCTAAGGTTGAACATTGTGGAAAACACATTCTATATATTAGGTTTAGGGTTTGAGGATGGAAAAGAAGGAAAATTTGCATTAGGATTTCGCTAGACTGTAGCTAAGACTTGGCTCGAGCGTCAGAAATAGTAACATTGTCGCTAGCCTGTCGCATTGCCTTCACTCGAGCGACAACCGTTGCTCGACTGTCGCTCATCCCTCCCTTGAGCGACGGTACTATCCAGGAATTTTTTAATTCATTTTTTAAAGGCTTTTTGTCCGGCCCATTCATTCCTTAACCTAGGACGATTTTTCTAAGGTTGAACATTGTGGAAAACACATTCTTGTCACATCATCTTGATATATTTACTTTCAACCTTCATCATGTTATTGGCGATTGGCGGTGAAAAATATCATATCTAAAATCCAAATACCAAACTGCTGCTTCCTCCATATTTGTCAGAATTCTGAAGATTAACGGGAATGTGATTGGAGTTCCAGTTGTTGAAGAACACGATTTTCTTCATTAATCCACAGGAGATAGACGATTTTACAAAGCTGGGAGTTGTTGCAGGAGCGCAATCTAGGAGAACTTTGGAAACTACAGCTGAGAGTTGGTGCAGGAGCACAAAATCCAGGAGAGCTGTTGAAATTATAGTCAGATGATCATATAGTTTGTGTCGTCATCTAGTCTGGTAGACTGTAAGTTATAAATCGTTAATAGTGAATTGTTGACTAGCAAAGTGCCCGGAGTTTTTTCCCAATTGGAGTTTCCCGGTGATCATACCATTTATTGTTTTATTTACTGTTTTTATATTCTACGGTATTCAAATATAGGATAATTGAGTTGATTATGCAATCATCTAGAGATAATTAATTAGTGACTTGTTGGTGAATATTATAATTTGTTTATTCCGCAATTACACCTATTCACCCCCTCTAGGTGTAGTTTGGGTCGAATTTCGTGTTTTTCAGTTTTTGAGTGCATTCATAAGGAAAAATAATTATATATTTGAAATTCATGATCATAGAATTTAATTGTGAAAGAAAAAAAAATTGATGGCTATGACTTAAGATCAAAGGGGATGTATATTGCTCCTACGAATTTCTTAGTGTTATCCTTGTTACAGTAAATTTTTTTGGTCCACATGAAATCCTACCAATTTTATGTATAATATAGATACATATATATGTCATGATAATTTATAATACTTTTAAGTTTGTCATCCATTATTTCTAATACAATGCATAAATATTTTGTTCACGGTGAATTAGTTATATTTATTTCCTATATCTTTGAAAAAATATGAAGTTTGAATATGTGGTATACATATATTTAAAAGTTTACATCGATAAATTCATATTTTTTTATTCACGATTTACAAGAAAAATTTTAAAGTCAAAGTTTTGAATATAAATTATTTACTTTGAATATTAAATCATGTTATTTACATTGTTGAATTTTGCTTGAAATTGGAATTTAAAATTTAATTGTTAAATTTAGATGTGATTCATTTAAATATCTAAATTTCTTTGGATTATTTGATATCATTGATTTAAACATCAATTGTTGATTAGAATTAATTCTTGATAGATATTGTTAACATACTATATGAATGTTGTTAAATGATTGTTTGTGTAATATTGATAAAAATTTATTTTGACTTTTTCACTTATTTTTAGTACATAGTGTACATCAAGTATCTAATTAAACTTGTGACAACTCCAGATAGACAAAAATGATAGCGATTATATTAATACAATATCGGATTCTGTATATTTGATTGAAAGTTCAAAAGGAGCTAATTTTATATTATACGTTTGGTCAAATTTTACTATTATTAGTAATTTGTTCTCTATTAAATTAGAAGAATGAAGACATATTAAGTTTCTAGAGTGTGTCATTCAATGATACTATACATTAGTACAATTGAATAATGGTTGAACCAGAAGTTCAATTACTAACTATATTACTGTTTGGCATGTCTAGTTAGACTATCAATGAAGAACTAGAAGATTTTTTTTAATCTAATGAATTCCTATATGATATTTGCTCTCTTTCATGAAAATTGATCATTAAACATCACTAGCTAAAATCGGAATTGAATTCCTTATATTTCTGAAAATTAATTATGGTGAAAAATGGGGCCCGTCACCCACCACATTGACCATCTAGAAATTATTTGTATTTAATAGATCTGATACTCTGCTAGATGATTGTATGCTATTCGCAACCCAAAGTTAGCGAAATTATTGCTTAAAATTTTAAATTATAAGTATAATTTTCATATTATACAATAAAGACGGCGTGGTTTATTAATACTAGTGAGCCAAAATCTCACCATTTTCGTAAGTGTTAGTTGAGACGGTAATAAATGATTTAACATTATTATTTGTTAAATGCCTCCGAATTAATTCTTAAACTGCTACTATTGAGAACAAAGTACTTTTCATTTATGTTTGGAGAATGCTATTACATATCATGTAATTGTCATAGTTCTTCATTTTATAACTTGATTTATGGTTAGAGCCTAAATTTTTTCATTGAATTATTTTGATAGTGCTTATGTAAAATTAATCAACCACAATACACTGAGATGGAAAGTAAAGAATGATAAGAATAAATGAGTAATTTGAATATTTTATCTTAAAAGGGTGATATTTTATAATGCGGTTTGCTGATTGTCACTTTGATTGAACAATTCTCTCAGCATTTCAGAGAGGAATTAAGAAGCTGGAGATAATGTACAAAGTTTTCATTTTCTAAATCTTCGCAAAAGATAATTCGAATCGGAAGTTCAAAAGATTATACATTTAGGGTCCGTTTGATTGGAAGGGTGCAAAATGGGTGGAAAGAAAATGAATTCTAGGGAAAGTAATTGCCTAAAACTTGTTTTTCAGTGAATTGTTAATTAGTGTGTTT
>CAIGRP010076757.1:0-14987 GCA_903798385.1 Fraxinus cuspidata
ACCTAGGGCATAACACTTACAAAGTGTTTTTCCAATTTGATTCAGTTGGCTTCTCTATTGCTCCAGAATGAAGATAACTTAAAAAATAAAATTACCGAGGTACTTTGCTCACCTTAGGATTTTTATTTCGGTGTTTTGATTTTCCATTTCATTTCCTTATTTACTCTTTCTCTGTAATTTGCTCTTTCTTATTTTCTGAAACAATCAAGGTTTGGTAATCTCTACAAATTTTGCTATCAGTAGCTGAGCAGTTTTGGGGAATCTTATTTGACACACATCATGCTTCTTGTGTTTTTGGTAACAGATGATAAAAATGCCGATTTCAGAAAAACAATTCCCTCTTATTCTCGACTGCACAGTGGACCGGAAAAATCTGAAATCGGCATTTTTATCATCTGTTACCAAAAACACAAGAAGAGGGAATTGTCTTAGGCATTGTTTCTTCCATGACAAATTTGAGACTCCAAACATTAGCGGCTAAGATACTTGCCACAATGTGTGTCCTGTCAAATCTAATGGAGAGCAAGCAAGCATGAAGAATTGACATAGTACCTGAGGAACCTGTTCATTCAAAGTTCTGGACTAGAGGGTCAGGCGGCAAAACATGAGATTATCAATTCTATTCGCTTTATTTGATTGGTGTAGTCGGATTAATTTTCAAAACATTGAGATTGTGTGTTGACTTCAGTTATTTGTGTATTGAGATTTAGCATTTCCACTATGCAGCATCTTTGGAGAACATCATAGTATGATAATTAACATCCTCTTAAATTGGTTGTGAGTTCTGACATGAATTTGAAAATCTGTGCTACCCATTTTTTGAAAGTCATTGTTAGTTCTCTTTGCTTTTAAATATCAGTCATTTCCTTACAATTTTATGGTTACTTTTAATACTTTGATTTATTGTTCTCATAGATGCCATATATTGATGCAAAGGTTGCCTCAACTCATGTATTGCCAGCTCTTGTAACTCATGGTTCTGACCAAAACTTGAATGTGAAATATGCCAGCATTGTTATAATGGGAACAGTTATTATGTAACAATACCATAGTCAGTTCTATTTGTAATGATTTTGTGTTTGGAATGAATCAATTTTATGCAGGTAGTTGTTTGGCATTTTCAGTTGTAGTTGGAATTGAATTTGCATATAATGATATATTTTAAGGTTTTGGTTGATGTTATGTCACTTTTTTGAATTTGCATCACTTTTTTTTAGTAGTGTGTCACCTTTTTTTTTTTTTTAGTATAATTTTTTGTCATTTTTTTGAGTGTCAAACATCATTTTTTAATAAAAATGATATTATATGTTGATACTTAACTTTATACAGTATTTTTTACTTTTAAAAAACTTTTTATATAGTAAATAGGTTGGCCGACTTGATAGATGATGGTGGCGGTGAATTAACTTAAAAGATGTTTGGCGCTTTCATTGGTATTTTGTCGGTGAATTGATTTAAAAGTACTTAGTTATGAACGAAGAAAGAGGAGAGACGGTGGTTGTGTCACTTTTTCTGTCATTTTGTTGAACTGATTCCGATATTTTAATTAGTGTTTGACACCTTTAAAAAAATTTGTCACTTTTCTTTAATGTTTATCACTTTTTTGAATTGTCACTTTTTTAGCATATCACTTTTTTTGAATTTTTATAACCTTTTTCTCACTTTCTTGAAATTTCTATTACTATTTTGTGTTACGAGTGAAATTGCGTCATTTTTTTAATTTTTATTAAAAGGTGACATTGTGTCACTTTTTTTATTGACATTGTGAAAAGTGATACAATATCACTTTTTAATAAAAAAAAATTACACTTAATTTAATATAGCATTTTTTATTTTTAAAATACTTTTCATATGATTTTTCAAAATACCCCTAATTTTAAGGGTGTTTTTTTATGTTGCCTTAAAAATAAGTGGGTTGATCTGCTTCGTTGGTCATGTAATCATGTTTTTTAGGAAAAATTCGTAACTACAAGTTTTTAAGAATATAATTTCTGAATTAACAAACTCATTAAAAAATCTAAAAAGTAGATGGTCACATTTGTGACCTATGTTTAAATGTTGAAACCTGTAATTTTAATTAAAAATGTTACAATTACGTACCACACAATTTATGGGTCATAATTACATATTAAATCACAAACAAATAAGTTCACAATTATATATCACAATTTATCATCATCTTTGGTCCTCATTTTTCCAAAACTCATTTTCAACTACACATTCTCCTATAAAATAATATTACACGTAAATCGAAAAAAATTTCTTACTTTATAACCACACAATCTCTAACAAAATATTATTCAAAAATGTATTTTTATCCAAAAATGGGGCTCAAACAAGAGCTATATGTCGCTGTCACAAATTAAACAACTAATGTCACAAATTTTATATTTAACCGATCGTGAAAATCTTCACACCCACCCCACCTCACCCTTTCTATTAACAAATGCTTCAGATCTATTGTCGTCCGATGGCCACCACCAACTCCATCAACCCATTTCCACCTTCCAATACCACCTTCTTTGGCATTGCCCTAAACTGCCTCTACCACCACCTCCTCGCCTTCGTTCACAGTCCTCAGATTTACAACCACTATAAGCCCCCTCTAGCACCTCCTCTTCCAACTCCTACACCATCACCTCCTGTACCACTATTACCACACCATCTTATCAATTTGTTAAAACCCACTTCAAATTAATTTGAGCAAATCACGTTTCCACTTACCAAATGTCATTGCAGCAACCTTTTTTCGCCGCCACGACCACCATGCGCCGTCACCCACTGTTCAACACGTGATACCTTAAACAGATATAATGTGCTTGGTTTATTATTTTCAAACTGTTTTCAGTCTTGAAGATTACTGAAAATATATTTTGGTTTGATATTTTCGAAAATACGTTTTCGAAAATAAAGTTAAACTTATAACATAAAATTTAAAACACATTTTTGACATTTTGAGTGTTTTCATTAAAAATTCCAAGAACAATTAAAACATGAAAAAATAATTGCTTAAATAAAATTTTAAAAATTAAAAAGTTAAAAATTTGTAATTTTTTTTTAAAACTAAAATACTAAAAAAATAAAATAAAAAAATTTAAAAAAAATTCTAAAAGAAAAGTATTTAAATTAACACATGTTAAAAAATTTTTTAGTCTACATCATTTTAATTTTAATTTTTTATATTTTGAACTCAATTTATTATTTATTTTACTTTTGTAACAAGAAAAAATATTCTAAAAGTTACCGACTTAAAAATGTATGTATTACTTGATACTATATTAATTAAAAATTGTTATATTTTTACAGAATAATCAAATTTCATTGAATAAAATGCCATAAATATTTTTAAAAATTATACCAAACGTGTTTTCGAATTTTCTATTTTGAGAAATAAATTTTCAAATGACAAACCAAACTCATTTTAGTAATCTTAAAACAAGCCCTCAAAATAGAAAACTAAAAATGAATTTAAAATTCAAAATTGAAACACAAGCTAAAAGCACAAATGTTTTGGTGGATTTTTGGAATTTGACTCTAATTATTGTAAGAATAATGTTATATAGAACAAATGATGCTAAAACACTAGTTTATGTGACATATATGTGATTAATTTAATAATGGTAAGTCACCAGGGGTAGATCCATGATTATGTAAAAAATAAAATAATTTCAAATTAGACAACAACAATAATATTCAAAACGTAATACTTTATTACAATTGTTTCTTACGGCTTCTCATACTTTGAAAACGTCGTATAAAAGTCTCGCTATATATTTCATTAAATACATATTTTTCAACATACATAACTAAGCTATCATTAATCCATTAGCCCACAATTTGATTACAAAGTCAATTCTTCACAATTTTCATAGCAGAAAATACAAAATTAACACAATTAAGAGAGAGAGAGAGAGAGAGATTACAGAATCTTACTTCTTTAATATGTTCTTCTTTCAAAATATTGTGATTGGAATCGTAGGGATTTGGGGGAAAGGGAATTAAGTGGGAAATTGGAATTATGTGAACCTTTTTTTTCATGTCAAAGACATACTTTGTTGGGTTTGGATTAAAAATTATGGGAACTGTTTTTTTTTTTTTCCAACGTAAAAAATTAAGGGTCTAATGGGGGACAATTGCACACATTGGACCCTTAATGGTCTGCCTTGTAAGTCTCAACACTCTTCCACCACCACCTCTTCTATTCCTCCTGTACCACCACTCTGACAGCATCCTATCAATTTGTTCAAGCCACTTCCAATTAATTTGAATTATTCTAGATTTACATTGCATTAAAGATGTCAATCCTCCATGTGTGTCAAAATATGACCAGTAATATAAAAGAGTGTTGAAAAAATAAAGGTTATGATGAGTGCTATGTGGAAGGGTGTCAAAGTTAATGTAAACAACAATGTCACAGTTCTTGCTGGAAGCAACAAATTTATCTGCGATCCCTCAAAGACCTTGGAGCCATAATTTCTTCCAGCTAGAACTGTGCCCCCATCATGCTTTTCTTAGCGTAAACCCAAACCTCTCTCATGTCTCATTTCATATGCATTTTTCTACGTATCAACTAATTATGAGTTCCACAAAGTTTGAAAAGTCCTGCCATGTGAGTTTATTAGCCTTGTTTGTAACAATGAACCAAAAGGAATTGTATATTTGTTCTCTACCCTTAATCAGGAATAAGCCAATTCATTTGTTTTCTTGAGGATGAGGACTAAAACTGGGGTCAGGAGGGTGTTTGCTGGCTGATATGCATTCAAGTACATAATTCTTCAAGTTTGGAGATTTCAATAGAATTCTCTATGCAATGCCAGCCGTATTGATGAATTTTTGTTTGTTGTTTGCTGTAGCAAAAAGGGAAGAAAATTTCTTCCATTCATTCTTCAGAAATTACAGTCAGTGGGAGCTAGCAGGGATTCAAGATTATCCATAAAGAAAAGAAAATATTGGCAAAAACTGCAGCAACTCACTTACTTTACTTGTAGCTGCTATTAATAAAAAGAAGAGACAATTAACTACATATTTGTCCTTCCTATTTCTATATCTATTTCATTGGAGATAACATCTATCTTCTAATTTCTGTATATATCTTTAAACAACCCCCATCTCTTCTCTTAAGACATTGAGTTATTTGATGTATTAATTCTTTAAATTCACCATCGGAGATTTTGTTCATGTCCATACTCAGAGATGAAATATTCTTACATACTTCCTGCTTCAATACTAAAAGGTTCATAAGCTTTAGTAGCTACTATTTGGTGTAAATATTGAATTCAGTAAGGTAAAAAAATCTTATTCCTGCCAGAACAGCTCCATGATCTTCAAAGTTTGTATTAAGTTCACAAAGACGAATTCTGTCCAATTTCGCAGTCAAAAAATGTATTAATTTTGTCATCATTTCATCTTTGCAAAAGGCCGAGCAGACTAGCAAGTTGCTCTTTTGCAGAGAAGGAACCGAAGAGGGTAGATATTACCCTTAAGCTGAAACTCACAATAATTCCCATGTCAACAACTTCAATCAAGAAATTAGAGGACTGTATCAACTTAACTTTGTGAGTATAGAATAATACTGATTTTGATACCACAATCATGGATTTGCAAACTTTTCAAATTTTAAGGTCATGAGTTATTTTACTATTTTTTGTGTGTCCACTACAATTTTCTATGTATGATGAACCATACTTGTAAATTCTTCATTTAATTGACAAATAATTATTTAATTTTTCCACTTTTGGTTAAAATACCACAGTATGTCCTGGCAAAATTAATTTCTAGAAATTCAAAATTAAGATCTACTTATAATAAATAGTTAGAGATTTAGTTTCATTAGTAAGTTTTGCAGTTCAACATATTATACAAATATACTGACATGTGAACTAACTAAAACTCAGAATATGTAATAACATGCTTGACAATTGACATACATGTAGAAGAAAAATATTAATAGCTAGTACTTCAAGAATTAAATCACTATTCTATTCTATACATCAAAACTGTGCATGAGCTTATTTATTTTGTTATTTTTTTTTCTCTATTTTAATACCTTTTCTTATTTCTATGTAAATAACCACCAATACTTGAGCAGTTCAAAGGTTTATGGTCAGAGTATTCTCTTAGTTAAGGAAAGGATGGTGGAAACCATGAGTTTACAGTCAATTGGTTTTGTAAGATAAGCATCCATACCGACTTCCAAGCATTTTGCTTCATCCGAACACATGGCATGAGCAGTCAGTGCAACAATCGGGATATGCAAACCAGTTCCCGATTCTAATTTTCTGATAGCCCTTGTTGCTTCATAGCCATCCATCTTTGGCATCTGCAATCCAAAAAGGTTGTAAAATTTGATTCTAGTGCAAATCACTCGACAATAAACTACATAAATTTAAAATCAATACACGATAGTCAAGGCAGGACGACGAGTATACAAAGATTACTACATGTTGAACTATCTCATGTGAAAGTTTAAATTTTTAGAGAGTACACATTTATTTATATAATTTAGTCTTCAACACTTCCGCACTGTCATGTGCAGACCAAATTCATTTTTTCATCAAGAGTTGACACGTTAACAATTTTCCAGAAAGAGGTAAAAGTGAGACTTTAATTGGGGACCCATTCTTGCTCTAATGCCATTTTGAAACGTTTCATCTAAGAGCTTAACCTAATATAGAGGGAACACATTTATTTATTTATTTAAATTGGTTTTCATAACCTTACAACTTCTATAGAGACGGAAGGTTCAGAAAAACAAAAGTTATCTTGCGAACATAAATTTAAAGCGAAAAACATCATTAACACTACAGTTTATAAACTTACTTGACAATCCATTAAGACCAAGTCGTATGGCAATGTTTCTGTTTGAGTGGTTCTCAAATTGACATCAACCAAGAGGGATTCCTTTATATACTCATTTGAATGAGTTGAGTACTGCAGAGCATCGACAGCCTGGATTCCATCTCCTACAACAACTACTTTAGCCCCCATTTTTTCCAGCATTATGGTTGCAACTCTCTGGAGTACTGGTGTATCTTCTGCAAGAAGTATGCATAGACCCTCAAGAGATTTTCGTTCATTCACTACCTTATATGAACATGCACTACCTTTATCTTCAGCACGAGATCTAGTCCAATGTTCTTTATTTCTTCTTTGACCTAGACAATCCATGTCAGAATCATCCTCTTCTAAATTTGCTCGAGTTAGATCAGAAGAAGAGCCGTTACTACATATAACGCGTTGCATGGAAAGTGCCTCAGAGGAATGTTCACTGCACTTTTCTGCACCATGAAGTGCACATGTAGTATTAGAACTCACTTTCTCAGATTTGTCGGAATCATCTGTATTGACAGAAGTAGAGCGTATAGCATTGACTTCAGGACACTCATGGAGTTGTCTTTCCACTAATGTAGTTTGTAAACCATTCACATTGTTCTGCAGCTGAAAATTTCTGTCCCTTATGACAGCTTCTAAAATCTGAATCATTTTTGCTTTGTACAGAGGTCTATTAACCATCAACAGATGCCCTCTGCTACGGAGCTCTGTCTTAATGGCATTGGAGATGTCGTGGCTTAAGATCCATGCGAATTTCACTCTGCCAAAGTATCTGTGTAGAACATCGATCTGTTGCTTCCATACATCAGTGCTCAAGTCGAGTAGTCCAATGTCAATAATTACGATCAAAACTGAGACAATGCTATTTAGGAGGTTTGATTCTTCAGGTTTTGAAAGCGAATTCGGGCTTTGTACTTTGAAGAGTTCCTGAAGATTTTGTGTCAACTCACTCCAATCAGATGCTTCGTAGGTGTACACCCCATTTTTCTGCAACCATTGGTTCATAATCATTCTGGTCATTCTGCCATTAATTGCAAACAACACCTGCATTCAACTTCACTAATTGATAAATGCTAGGACTTCTGAAACATTTGAAATTTGTAATAAATGTGAAAGTCATTTTAGTATGTAATCTTGTCTACTTGAAAGCTTTTCAGGACATCATTTACAAGTGGGACAAAATACATTGGGGTTGTTTGGTATACTACATATCAGAGTACAAATATGATGTTAAAGTGTAAAGAGAGAATTAGGAATAAATAGTAGTTCTCCTCACAGTCAGGTTCTGTTCTTCAAGATTTGATAGGTACTGCTGTTTTGTGCTCTCTGCTGGTTTGCTGAGAATCAGATACAGTTGCATCAGGGTTCCTGGTCCACTCTTCCTTACCACTTTGATTTCTCCATTCATCTTGTTGACCTGTTAGCAATTTTAAATAGAATCAAGAGATACAGAATGACATAAATTCTCAGCAATATTTTTGTGCAACACATTATGAATCGCTCAAAAGGCTAATTGGTAGTTTAACTTGGTCTACCAGTTTCCGATACATGTGCATGGCATGTTTGGGGCTAAGCTTAAAATTAACTTAAAAGTTACTTCCGTCAAAAGTATGTCTCTACATAAAGTTGCTTAGTCTCAAACGTATTCCTTCTCAGCTGTACATGAAACCTCTTCTCTTAGATGCATATCTCTGAATTCAAAGACTAGATCTTAAAAATTATTCAACTCACCAGGGTTCGTACTATGCACAGGCCAAGGCCAGTGCCCCCATGCCTGAAAATAGAAAGAAATCATCAATTATATTATTTCCCAGTGCTTCAGTTCCAGCTGATACAAAGAGTTGCATTTGTAGGACAAAAAGAATAATTGTAAAAGGAGTTAAAAATAACCCTTAATTATGCCTCTCAACAGAAAACATTTAGACTTATTAACTTCTTACAACCGAGTTGTCGAAGGATCAGCTTGCTCGAAACTTTCAAATACAGATTCCCATTTGCTTGGATCAATCCCTAAAGAGAAAAACAAAGGTCAGACATAAAAAAGTAGTTGGAAACAAGATAAATTATGTATCAGTAAAATTAGGGGCCGTTCATATATTTTTATATAGCTTAAGTTTCATACCGCAACCAGTGTCATCAACTTCGAACCAAAGAATTATTTTGTTATCTTTCTTGGATGATCGCTTCCCATGCCATCCCTGCCTCTTCAGTTTCATCTTTTGTGCCCACCAGGTATCCATCTGATTGGTGGATAACATCCTTGATTTACTGTCGCTGTCAAGATTCTCACACCAACCCCGAAGAATGACATAGCCAGCTGTCACCAGTATACTACTTTAGACTCAGCGTGGAAATATTATAGAGAACTTTATTTAATCTCCAGTGGAACCTATATTATGTTTTTCTTTTCATAAAAATAATTTTAATAGTACATATCAGCATTTTCAATGACTTGCAATCATGGACTTCATTATATTAATGAACATGAATTTGAGTTTCACCATTTAAAGCTGTGACAAAGTAGTAAATGAAATTCATCAAGCAAAAACTTACATGTTGTGAATTTGACAGAATTGTTGATTAGGTTTGCGAAAATTTGAACAATTCTACCAGAATCTCCTCGGACAACTTTTGGCATGTCATCTGTAATTGAAGACCACCAACAATACTGTGTATTTAGAAACTTAATAAGCTGGGATTTAATGACGGATGCCAAGGATCAAAAACATCTATATGATAAAGGTTGAAATCATACCAGAGAGATCAAGCACAGTCTCAACGTTGTGGTTAATGCACTGGACAGAGAACATATCAATAAGCCCTTCAAGTTCTCGACCTAAATCAAACTCAGTTTCTTCTAGTACGACCTTTCCAGATTCGACCTGTAGAAAGTTTCAGACGACATTATGTGAGTTTTCCTGCTGATCATACAAATTGTGCATGTTTGGCATGAAGTATTGAAGAAGACTAGAAAGTATAACAAACGAAGCCATAATATTATCAGTTCTATTGAAATCCAATATACTGACACTAAGTATTTCTGTTCAAATTTGCAGCTCCCAATTCATTTCTTCTGTTAACAATTGCATGCTAGTGCCGTGACTAGAACAGATAGCATGAAAGCATACTAAGTTTGAGCTTTTGGTACAAATTTTCCTCCCATTAACTCGTTATCTTGCTAGAATAATTGGGAAACTTAGGGCTAGGTTCCCCAACCTTTCAGATATTGTGGTTTCGAGTCCTCAACCTTCAAAAGTAAGTTCTGGAACCCAAGCCTATTTAAATATGTGAATTTGGGTCCCTAAGTGGCGGCTTAAATTGTCAATGTGGACAATAAAATTTTACGCAACTTTCACATGACTTAAAGCCGAGCGTAAAGTGGTTTGACAATTTTGCCCTCTAGCTTTAAGTCATGTGAAAGTCGTGTGTAAGTTTAACGTTCACATTAATGATTTTTATCCCGTGAAGCCTTAGATTCATAGATTTAAATAGGTTAGGAATCTAGAATCTCCCTTTTGAAGGTTGAGGACCCAGATTAGGGAGCCCAGCACTACTATTCCCATAAAAGTAAGGTACCAAAAGTTTTCTATATATGCTCGTTTAAATTTCTACTTTGTTGTTTGACATGTCAATATAACAACTATTTGCTTATTATAAACCAAAGAACTTGCTTACACAAACATGAGAAACATTCTTTTACAAGTTACCTTACTGAGGTCCAAAATATTGTTAAGAAGCCGGAGTAAAGCAGTAGAACATTTACGAATCTGTGTAATCATTGCATATTGTTCATCTGTGAGACAATCGTCACCTATAAGAATATCCAGCAATCCAATCACTGCAGCCATAGGTGTTCGCAGCTCATGACTTTGACATAACAGAGAAGGAAAAAAAAAAACAAAAAAAGAAAGTGATTTCAGCAATACGATTTAATTCATCAAATAATTCATAATCTCCAAATAAAATTTGGAAGCTGGAGTTTAATGTATCTCAGTCATCATGCTAACTACTATCCTATAAAAAATTAAATTGAATACAAAAATCAATTAAACATGGAATTGGGAATGCAATTACCACACGAAAGACATCTTTTTGAATGTATCAGTTTAAGTCCCATTGAGTTCGCACAAAGATAAAGTTTAGTGGCCGTATGAGACTTTTTAGCTGCTATGCACTAATATCTTGATCTAAAAACTTAAGCTGTTAGATAGAGACACGTTTATATCATTTAAATATTGTCGTCAACACGACCCTTCTAACAACTTAAGTTTTTAGAACAAGTAGTTCAACAATAGCAAATCGCGAAGCTTGGAAATTCATTAAAAGTATTACGTTTTAGATTATGTGCTAATTTTTTGTCACTCTATTCCATCCATTGCTAGTTCTAAATACTTAATGAAACTAAATATTTTGCAACCACATAATGGCATATTAATTTTGATATACTCTTACTTTTCCGACTTGTAGTCAAAACACGAAAGAGATAAAATGCAGTGTCTAATATGTCTACAAATAGTAAAGACAAGTATTCTGGTTAGCTGAAGTATGTTTCTAGCCCATTAAGGAATAAAATGAAAACTTGTTAATAGTTGCACAGTGATTATATCGTAGAACCACATTAAATAAAAAAAAAAAACTGCTCCTCATAAACATCCAAGAACTTGACAATCAAACTTGCACAATAATTAGCTATTCGTTTATGAAACCTTGAAGCTAATATTGATATTTACCTCATGTTCGCTAAAAACTGACTTTTGTAGTTGCTAGATGCCTCTGCCTTCCTTCTTGCATCCAAGTGGCTTATCAGTTCTGCCCTTAGTTTCATTTCCTTTGAGACTCCATTTGTCAATATGAAGACACAGATACATCCAACTACTATTATACATAGAGATGCCGATATCAAAATCATCAGTGTTTTAAAAGCTTTCTCATCGACTTTCCCCATTATATATTTCCTTGGGATGATAATAACGCCAACCTGTAATGAGTTGCTCATTATTATGATTCACCATCAAAAAGTTTGTAGAATTAATAACAAATATTTATAGCAAAATGCCTCAAATTTTAACTCAAGAAGGTAAGGATTTGTAATGAAAACATACCATAGGAAGTCTCCTTAAGTTGAGGAAGAAGGAGTCAATGTAATACAGTTGATTGCCAAGTCGTGCATTTTCTATGTGAACTTCCTGGCTAGATGGAAATTTGCTACCATATGTCTTCTGCAAACACTCGGCCCCAGATCGTATCACATTGTCAGCAGAATCAGCAGCCATCATGAGCTTTGGCCCTACTGTTGAATTCATTAATAAAGAAGTATTGGTGGAAGTAGCAAGTAACCAACCCTCTTGAGAGGTTAAATATATGTGTCCACTGTGGACTTCAACAAGTTCTTTCATCAATTGTCCAACACTATAAAGTGCATTAGTTACACCCACAACAGCAACTATGCTTTCATGAGATGGATCCCAAACAGGCAATGCTGCTGAAAGCAATGGTGAATCTGTATATTTGCTTACTGCAACATGCCATGATGCTGTACCATCAGGCACTTGTGAAATTCCTGCTATGTTGATTAACTCATCAGGTGGGATTTTCTTTGGTTTTCCAATCTTCTCTCCACTCAAGGGATCCAGGGGTTCTCGATACCAAATTGCAGACATGTTATTGCGTATAGATTGATCATTCCATCCTTGATGAGATGAAAGCATATTGACACTATATACTCCGCTTATCGAATAGTTGGCTAGATCAGAGTATATGTAGTATGTATTATTACTCTTGCGATTTCTATGAAAAGCCTGGACAAAGCCATTGTTATAGCTTATTGTTATTGAACTGAGAGCTCTTCGACTTGCAAACAATGCCCATGTCACATCCCTCATAGCTTCATAAAGCTGCTGATAGCCAATAATGGTTTAAAAAGGATTAATTCATATATGTTGATAAGCATATTAACTAGGGGCATATTAGAAAATAAAAAAAAAAAAAAATCAATTATACTCTTAATAAGGAAAGTGGCCTATATTGGGATAGACGAAAAAGGATATATTTATGGGGTGGATGGTGCAGTTATTACTATATTAAAATCATTAAATCATCTAACTTTAAAAAGATTAGACAGCTAAGCAATGACCTCGACTTCTTGTGCTTGGTTAACAGGTTTGCTGTAACGCCTGATAACATACTCTGAAAGCTTAACTTGAGAAGTTGCTACTTCAACAGTGGTATTTAGGATGTTCCACATTCGTAACATGGGTCTTTGTAGAAGTTCATGACGAAGTTCATATGCTAATGTATTTAATGATCTTGCAGTGTAGACTCTAGTAAAATGCCACGTCAGTAAAGTCAATAAGCCTATCAAAATTGCCAGCATAACCTGCATAAATACATTAACAAACGAAAACTGAGACTCTCTGGATAAAGCTCCTCATGTACAGACACATAAGTTTCAGAAAAAGCATTGGTTCTATACAAAAACCAAATATTTTAAGAACCATCCTCCAATTTTCCAAGACATAAGATAAACCAGTGGGACAATAAATCATCTGTAGGAGAGCAAGAACAGTCCTACAGTGCAACTAGAGATAACCCTCCTCTTCAACTGGTTCCTTATTTGCTGTTTGAATTAAAGTGCGTGATAATATGATTTATCTTGAATTTTTAAATGATAAATAGATTCATTTAAATAATAGCCAATTCTCATAGGAAACCAAAAAAATAGTCTAAGATATTTTGGAATCATATCCTGGAGAAAAAACCACTACAAAAGTTTGCAAGGTGTGTTTCTTATTCAAGAAATGTTTCACTTCCCATGAGGTATCTTTCAGATTTGAATTTGGAGTTAAGGAGTTGCAACTCTTTGGGAAATAAATAAAGATTTTAAGCCAATTGAATTGATGATCCAAAACAATACAAAAATTCGGATGTACTACTGTAACTCCAAATATAGAGGCCCATTTTAACATTCTTCCATCTATTTATGTCTATTCAATACTATAATCTACTTTTGACCATGAATCCTTAATATATCCTATTATGGCGTGTTTGTTAAAGTGAACGAGAAAGAGAAAGAAGTTAAATCTGTACAGTGTCATTGTCCTACCCAACTTTCTTACTTCAACTTCCAACTTTCACTAAATTTCACCTAATCACATCAAATTTTTACCGGATTATTCTCGTAATTACCCAGACAGGCAATGGCAGGTATATACCCTGCATACCGATGTTTCTTCACTTCAAATAAGACGTAGAAACAAATCCCACATACCATAATTGCAAGACGAACAACGAAAACGCTGTAGTAAGATGATGAAAGACAGAGGGGACTCGGGTAATGAATCTCTTCCTTTGCCACGTCCTGGGTAGATCTTTTGTTGCCAACTGATTTGTCTCTTCGCACAAAATGGAAGAAATCAGATATTCTGATGAAGACTCTTCCCATCGGCATAGTCGGATACTGTGCAGATTCAGAAGCCATATTATTCTTCCTAAACAGTACTTCTTGCAGTAGAAACTTAAGAGGGAAAGGAATGGATGAAAGAAAAATAATTTAGAACCACAATTTGCATTTATATTTGCTCATGAATTGCTAATGCACCACAGTCAAATCCCACTTTAAGGCTGTAGAATATAATTTTCACTAAAGTTGAAAGTGTGGTGTGGTGTGGTGTGGTGTGGTGTCATTTACACGTTCTTCTCCCATAATTCCTTCTCCCTTTTCAGTTGTCTTTAACCTGTTCGATCGTCGAATCTTTGTAAAATTTAAGAAAGAAGCTGTTAATTATTATTGGGTTAACTTTTTGACCAATAATACACTCTAAATACAATGATGCTACTTGACAAAGATTGGTGAGAGGGAGTAGGGATGGCAACTGTTCGGTTCGGGGTCGGTTCCGCACCACCAAATTTTTTGTCTTACCATAACCGCACCATAACCACGTAAGTCGGTTCGGTTCGTATCTCGATTTGGTTCGATTAATAACCACGAAAATAAATAATTTTTTATAAGTCCAAATTCTAACCGTCAAATTGAAGAAAAAAATTATGAAGAAAAATTAATAAAATAAAAAACACAATACTAAACCAATTTAGCAAACAATATCCTAAATAAAAATGCAAACAATATCTCAACTTTCAAATGCAAAATTTGAATTTAA
>CAIGRP010076763.1:0-21964 GCA_903798385.1 Fraxinus cuspidata
GAATGAAGATTATGTAGTAGTGTAGAAAATAAATTGTAAAATCAAGATTACAAATCTGGAATGTAAAAATAAAATGTAGAAGGAAGATTATAGAATGATGATAATGATTCGTGAATAAATTGTAGAGAACAGATTAGAGAATAAGAAATTGATATTTGATAGTAAGTTTGGTGGGAAAAAAATGTTGTAATTGATAAGTATTTATAGGAAAAAAATGAAATGAAAAAAAAATAAAAAATTTAAGGACATGTTTGGTCTAGAGGTGACCTGACCGTTCTGGTCACTGAAAATTTGTTTTAAAATTATTATTTTTTATACGAGCCACGAGTCGGCTCGGCTCGTATAAACTACGAGCCCACGGCGCTCGTGGGCTCTGCTCGCCGAGCTGCTCGTCTGATGGACGAGCGGAGCAGTAGTGAGCCGGCCTGCTCGCCTCGTGCTTGAGCTCCTTTTTGCCGAGCCGACGAACCACTTGGCTCGGTTGTCACCTCCAAGATGAACCATGACTAATGTTTATTATGACTAACCTTCAGGACATGTTTCATTTTTTGGTATACGAGGAACATATACGAGTGTGACAAGTGTCCATGGTTCCCTTGTATCATGAATATCAACAAGTGCATATCATATCATTTTACACCAATAATTGTGTAGCGATGACGACTATACTTCATTGTAGATAGACCCCAATATAATGGTAAAGGGATGGAGTGGAACGATAAGAAAGAATGAAGATTATGTAGTAGTGTAGAAAATAAATTGTAAAATCAAGATTACAAATCTGGAATGTAAAAATAAAATGTAGAAGGAAGATTATAGAATGATGATAATGATTCGTGAATAAATTGTAGAGAGCAGATTAGAGAATAAGAGATTGATATTTGATATTAAGTTTGGTGGGAAAAAAATGTTGTAATTGATAAGTATTTATAGGAAAAAAATGAAATAGAAAAAAAATAAAATATTTAAGGACATGTTTGGTCTAGAGGTGACCTGACCGTTCTGGTCACTGAAAATTTGTTTTAAAATTATTATTTTTTATACGAGCCACGAGTCGGCTCGGCTCGTATAAACTATGAGCCCACGGCGCTCGTGGGCTCTGCTCGCCAAGCTGCTCGTCTGATGGACGAGCAGAGCAGTAGTGAGCCGGCCTGCTCGACTCGTGCTTGAGCTCCTTTTTGCCGAGCCGACGAGCCACTTGGCTCGGTTGTCACCTCCAAGGTGAACCATGACTAATGTTTATTATGACTAACCTTCAGGACATGTTTCATTTTTTGGTATACGAGAAACATATACGAGTGTGACCAGTGTCCATGGTTCCCTTGTATCATGAATATCAACAAGTACATATCATATCATCTTACACCAATAATTGTGTAGCGATGACGACTATACTTCATTGTAGATAGACCCCAATATAATGGTGAAGGGATGGAGTGGAACGATAAGAACCCATCCACTTACCTCCTCGACCAACTCCAACCCTTTCGACCACACACCAATCAAAAAGAATTAAATTAATATAAATTTTAGGATCAAAAAGCCTTTAAACGTGATTCATAAACCAGTGGTAACGTCAAAAATTTCACCCAAAACCCTGATATAATATCCAACCTATCATCAAAGAAACTCATTCAGCTGTTCGATTCTGTTTTACAAAAGGTATGAACAAATTAGACCTAATTCATTGAACTACAACAACTAGAATTGAAGATCAGTAATAAACCAGTTTGCCCCCTGCAGCTGCTTCAAGCATCAAGAACACACTATACCAATAAATAACCACTAAGAAGCTGAAATTTACATAAACATAGAGGAGCAGAGTAGTGTCACAGACTTTAACGAAACCAAGATCAACAATCACCAAAGAATTCCTTTTAAACTTCAACTAATCAACTGCTGACTCCATTGAAATCGTTGATATGTACTGTGAGTATCTTGTCAACCAGTATCAAAAAATGCGCATTAGAGTTTGCAAATTATCATTCGGACAGTGGCTACATAATTTCTGGTCCTTTGCTATTATTCATGAAAACTAAAACAGTCTGCGACTTCTAGATGATTTGCAAGTCGGCTTATAGAAGATTGTACAGCTTCAGACTTGGGAGACACGATGCTGGGAAGTTCAGGTATGCAAACAGGCAAATATTGATGGCCACTTTCTCGCAAGTGAAAGAGAGTAAGAACAGCTCGGCAAAAAATAAATCTGGACAGATTTCGTTAAAGCACATACACAATATTAGCTTAAACAATTGTAAGAATAT
The DNA here is from genome assembly GCA_903798385.1 of Fraxinus cuspidata. NCBI lineage: Eukaryota > Viridiplantae > Streptophyta > Magnoliopsida > Lamiales > Oleaceae > Fraxinus > Fraxinus cuspidata. The sequence goes on from CAIGRP010076763.1 coordinate 2,265, forward strand.
TTGCAAAATAAGAACTGCTACGACTGAGATGAACAATATGTTTTATAAGCATGAAAATACATTTGAAAATCGTAAAAACCATCCCACAAGCTCTAAATAATTTCAGCGAACTATATCTGGTACTTAAGAAGGCTACCAAATCCCAGCGTAGGCTTAAGAAGGAGATAACAGAGTACTAAATTGCTAATTTTACATATAGCTAAATTTTAAAAGCCCCACAAGTTTCCCAGTTATAGCATTCAAGTCCACCCCTTCATCAAATAATTATTATCAGCAGTAAATAGGACCAAATACAAAGCTATGGCAACAAGGTAAGCTTTCAAATTGATTAGATTCTCTAAAAAATATATCATCGTTAATCTGCAAAGCTTCGTGATAGCTTCAAATTATTAATGCTGAAGTCTTAAGGGCATTCGTAGAATCTCTAGATACTAAATATATGACACCATCGATGTTTAGCCAATTTGTAGGAGCCAAATATGACGAGTCTAAATCCAAAGGAGTTCTGTTGATATTGCTTGTAAACTTTCTAGATCGAAGGAGTAAATGGAAGGTTTTATTTTTACATTAAAAACTTGTTCAGCTTGAATGCACCACTACAGTTCTAATTACTGAGACATAACAGGCCCTTTTCATTTTCAGTTCAAGTCTAATTTCTGATTCAGAGTTCACCACTCGAAATGCGACATGATATCTTTCAGAATTCAAATTAGATGTTCGTTTTCAGTTATTGGTTTCTCAATCCTGTCTCCAAGTGATTTAGAAGAAGATGGGTGAAACAGAAGATAAGTACCTAAGAATAAGCCGCCGTAGAAATGGATCCGATAAAAGTTGAGCCCAAACCAGATCCAGGCTAGTTGAAGTACAAAGGATCTTCTCCCACTCAGAGAAGGCAGTAGAGAGAATATTCTCCAAAGCATTGTACATGTCCTGAAAATAAATCCATTAACAAATAAGACAGGATTGAAACTCCTTTCTGAAAGTTCAATTAACTTACTTACCAGGACATCGATAGACAAGTTGAAACCAACCAATTGGCAGAAAGCCTGTAAAGGAACGGTCAAGAAGAAAGTGAACTGACTTCCATTTTGTGCCATATCAGTGTCACTTGGATCCTTGAATGAAGGCCTTTGAGGAGAAAGAAACAAAGCAGCAGGTTCACCCCTTTCAGCTCCATGTAGAACCTGAAGAACAGTCTACACATCAGCAACTCAAGAGAAGTTTCTACCCGTGGATTCGAGATCAAGGCTTGTTAGATCTTAGTAAAATTATACGATATAATTAAAACCAATTCCTTAACTATTGTATACCGAAATCAATTGAGTAACATAAGAGGCACAAATTCAAATAGGAAGGATGTAAAAAAACTACTGTCAACTTCAGTTTAGCAAGTGCTTCATGGGGTAGATTAAACAGCAAATGCAAATATAGGTTAATATATATCCACCTCAAAGAGGGTTGTGGGATCAAGAAAGTATTTTTGGTAAATGTGGAGTAAGATCGTCACTAGACAATCATATTTCAACAAGTTACACTCGTGTACTTGACAAACAGGATTTTACAAAAGCAAGAACAATCTGATGTAGAATAACATTAATTGTGTCGGATTATTTTTTTCACAGAGCAAAAGTCATTTTGCATTTCTTATACTGTATTTCAAAAAAGGTAGCTTGAAATTGAAATGAATGATGAAAGACGATTCACATATTTGACCCCAAATGTATTTAAACAAGGTTCAGTTTCTTGTAGCTGATTACACAATGTTAAAAGCATTACACAATTAGTGCGGTTACTGCAGTAAAGAAGCAACTTAGGCGGAAGCTATGACAAGAATTCAACTTTCGAACAAATGAATACCATTTAGCAAAAACTTAAGCTGACATTAGTATTAATACTATGGGGGAACGTGAATTCCTCAACCTAGAAAAAGAAGATGCTTAATGCATGGCAACGAAATTATCACATTATTAACATATGGAGTTCTATAACTACCACCAGAGTATACAAATGTGCCCGGAGCCTAAAATGTTGGGAGAAGTTATTCAACAAAATTCTGAAAAACCTGCCTTGAATACATGGCTGTTATCACTATCTATAATCATAAAAGTAGGTCTTCTGGTAAAAGGAATTAAATCACCGGGATAGAGGAAATTTGAACCTGAAAGGCATAAGTTTAATTGTGAGAACAAATAAGATGACAATACCAAGACTACAATGGGAAAACATTCTCAATAGTATGAAGAATCATATAGGCTTAGTTATACGTTCCTACCTCCATTTTTGTTGGGACCTAACCACAAAAAATTCTCAAAACTCTGACTTGAGTCTCCATTCATAGTGACATGATTTTGACACTGACCATTGTTCTGTGCATGATGATTATAGGAAGGATCATTGGACTTGGCACACTTGCTTGATAGACCAAAGCTTTTGATTTCTGAAGTATTATTGGTACCAGCGTCTCCTGCATTCAGATATGATTTCAGTTGTCTGAGATGATGTTAAGCAACATAGAGTTTAAGCCAAAAGCAACCTGGTGCTGACAAGTATATTAGCAAAACACTATCAGGAGGAAGCCCCTCACATACTGTGGCAATCACCTGTAAATACATGAACCGAGCGAATGGTAAATTCATATGAAACGCAAGCAAATAGACTTATTATTTAAAAGATCAATATGCATGTAAACTCTCCCTGAAGCCCTGATCCAAAGCATCAATTATAAAATAAAAGAGCAAACAACAATATCAAGATTTCAGCACTCACAGATATCAACTGTGTCGTAGATGGACGATAGAGAACAGCTTTTTTAGGATTTGATGGCAAAGTTGGATCTACCATATCTGCCACCAAATGGATGTCTATCAGTCCCGAAACAACTGATTGATCGGACATATTACCATTCTCTCTTGATTCAACGGGATGTTTCTGATAGAAAGATCCACTAGGTTCCCATTCCAAACATTGTAGCATTCTGAAAGTGTCTAAAGTCAGTTCTGCAAATTTTACCTGAAATAATACATAGAGCAATCATTCAGAAAAATTATCTTCCCAGAGTAAGAACCAGCAATATAAGCCCTTGTTTGGTGCCATTTTTTTTTTTTTGGAAAAACATTGTTTTGAATAGTGAATTTTAGGAGAATGTGTAGTTAAAAAGTATGGAAAAATTTTGGGTTTACGTGTAGAATATTTTATTATGTGAATGTGTGGTTGAAAATGAGTATGTAAATTTTTTTTTTTTTTTGAAAGAGTGGGAGACAGAGGGGCTAAATTACCTCATTTTTGTGATAGCTTGTCAGCACAGCATCTTGGAATTTTAAAAGTCTCTTAGCATGGAATCTGGAAACATATGGGAGTGAGGCTGGATAGGAATCAAACATGGCACAGTAACGTAGAGGCTTAATGTTCAAGATGGCTGTATCAGCTCTTGTAAATTGAACAATTTCTTGCACCACCAGCTTCCATTCTTTGAAGTTGGTTCCCTGGGATATAATATATACAGTTAACTGCTATAAGGTGGGCTAAGGTTCAAAATACATATCCCATAGAGGATAAATTAAAATAACTTGGGATATGGTAGAAACATTATATCAAGAGCATCTAGATTTTTCCAGATAAGAACTGCCATATATGGAAAAAAAATGCTAACATTTTGAAAATTGAACCTTCCTCCTGGTCTAAAAAGCACCTGAAACCAACAGGCCCTTGTATATTGAAACATTTTAAGAAGTTTCCAATAATGTAACAGAACAACCGACAAATCTCTAGTCATCACGCAGAACCAAACTCATCAATGAACATACAATTTCTTAAAATTAGTAAATTGGCTTAATTTTTTTTATATTTATATTGCCACCAAAAAAAGTATATGTATATATCAGTCATGAAAAGCAATCAATTGTCATCAAGAATTCATTATTTATTGATGACTTTAAATAAGCACTATTGTTATATATTAGAGAGCAGACCTTGCTGCCAATGAACAAAATAAACACACTGCTTAACACTTCTTCACTAAGAAATAAGAGAGAAGTTTCTTCCTTTAAGTCACACTGCTTGTTAGAAATGTTGATTGAGGCTTACGCCTTCAATCTCACCTCACGTGAGGTTTTCATTGTATGCAAGTTTGAGTGTATTTGTCAAGGCTAATGCCTCGATTTGCTAGTATTTATTCCTTGACTTACTAAATCTTACACCTCAATGATAAGTGATGGGTAATGGAAACTATTCTAAGAAGATTACTAGACTATTATCAAATTAAAGATAGATTAGATTTTAGTAGTTTGATTAACTAGATCTTAGTTACTTGGTGTAGTTGTTATATATTAAAAGTTATTTTAGTTTCAAAAATCTTTACCCTATAAAAGGGAACCTATGTTTTAAAGTTCACTTTTGCAATAGTATCTCGTCCTTAATTCTCGTTTCTTCCCTAAAAGTTTTTCTTCTCTCTAATTCTCTCTTTCTATTTTTGTCCTATGTTCTGCATCACTAAGTTTCCTTTCTTTACGACATTTCAGAACAATTTCCTGGATAACAAACCTAAAGGAGCCTAAAGGTTTTCTAATGATATCGATAATGATGATGGTGAAGATATTGATGCTAGACACAATATTGCTATTGACCTTAATACGGAACTGGAATTGCTAACTATTACAAATGCAAAATTTGTGGATATGATACTGAAAATAGACCGATTTTATATTATCTTCAATTCGAGTTAGCAAAAGCAATGTTTCCTTACATAATGTGGATTCCAAATATTTATGATTTGGATGTCAGTCTAAGAGTAGTCGAGGTCTACGCTCGTTTGTCTTGCCTATTCTAGGTATTTTAACAATGGTTCGAAATTATTGGGCTATTTTTTCATAATCTAGAATGTTTTACAGATTTTTTTTTTTTAAATTTTGTCTTTCTGCTTTTTAAAAATAAAAGGAGGCGGCACCATTGTGTGTGTGTGTGTTGGGGGGGGGGGCGGGGATAACAAATAATGAGAAGAAATTGATAGTGATGATGACGACGAATGAGAAGAAATTGATAGTGATGATGACGACGGTGACAATGATGAGGAAATCACAATATCATGCAGAGATAAAAACTTAGTTGATCACCAAGCTTTCAAAATGTGTCACTTTAGTTATTCACCAAACATTTTGTTTAAGCACAGGAGGTCACCGAACTCACAGAGTTGTTTTAATTAAGCACTGACCACATATCTTGTTGGTCGATTTAATGGATTTCAGGATGTATCTACCAGCGAGACTTATGTGGCAAATGAAAATGTCAACAGGGCACAAAATCAACAAAATTAATATCCAAAATCATGTTGATCTTTCCAATGAGTGAATAAACTGATGCGTTAAAATGAAAAGGCGTAAACCATTAAATGAGTGCTGTGAAACTAAATTTTCTGTAATGGCAATTGTTAGCTTATCATGCTATCTTACCAAGGCCTTCAGCCACAAGCAACGCTATCAGACACCTCAACAAAAATGTTTTATTTACTAATTAACTCGTGAAGAGTGACTCAATTGAAATAACTTTTTTCTAGATTGTTTCTACTTCTAATAGTAGATTAGAATTTTATCACTAAATTACTGATTCACGATCTTAACATTTGCTACTTGATTGATCTATTTCATGTTTGTCAGTAAATTATACTTTTAATTTGGTTAATCTGTTTTACAAGGCATTCTTAAAATGTTTCATGATTTTTTATAATTTTTGTGCTTTTATATTTCTGTAAATTACTCAATTGGCTTGCCTCACAGCCTATGCCTCGTGTCACAGAGGTTGGTTATATGCCTCTATGTTCAATCGAGCCTTCTTAAATATTGACTACATCGAAGAATACTAAGAAGATGCGTTAGACTAAAAGGGAACTCTGCCCATTATGTGAAGAGATATAGGAAATCGTAGAAGTTCTCAGCTGAAATTAAATTTAAAATTTCTGATATACCACAATTTAATCTTTGGAACAAGAAATTGCAAATTAATGTCTAACACCTGTGATAGGCATGTGAATTTTTACTTTTTTTACCCAAAAGGAAACAATTATCAAGATTTGCACCAAAATGACATAAAATGAACAGATTGGATATAAAAGAGAGAGGCTTCAAATCAATCAGAAAAACAATAAATCAATGTTTGATACAGATTCATTAAAACTTATTTTCAATTTTCTCAAACTCATTTTCAACCAAACATTCTCTCGATAAAATTATTTTGCATGTGACTAGTAACTTTTTTGTACCCTTTAAGAGTATATTCTCCATAAATATCACTTTTTACAATATCCACTATTAAAAAATCTACATCATGCCCTAAATACATCTTCTCTACTGCAGAAAGATGAAGGAAACAATGATTGACTTCCTTGGGTCTAATGAACTCAAAGAATTGAGCTAATGATTGATTATATATAACATAGATAATATAGGCATTTTTAAGTCAATTGATTATTTCTCTAGCCTTTCCATTTGCACACGACTATACTAATATCCAAATCACAAATTTACTTGAATTTATAGCTGAAAACTATAATTGTGAATCTGTGATAGAAAAGTGTAATTCATACCCGAAAATTGGCTTTACTGTCTTCAACAAGTTCCGTGAACTTTTCCACAAGCAACTTCACCATTTCTTTATGGTTCAATATCAAAGAAACCATCAAAAACCTCGCGTAAAACCTCAACTCCTTGAACCTAACCCCACGATCCCTGCTCGAACCCTCAAAATATTTCCTGTTAAAAATGGCCTCGTAAAATATGTACGATTCGAACAGGAACCGAGCCTCGCTCGTCCTCAGGTACTGGCTGAAGTAGAGCTGGCCAATCCGGGATGAGATCTCCCCAATTTCCCAACGGCGAAGCCCCGACTCCACCAATTTATCCCGGTTCTTCTGCTGGTACTTCCAGAGCCGCATGTAAGCCTTAAACGCTTTGTGGAAGAAGTGGCCATTTTCCAGGTCACTGCCACCGTAGGGATGCAGTGGGACATCACGAAGACGGGCGAATTTCCGTTCGGCGCTTTCCACTAAAGCGTGGAACGTCTTAGGAACTACATCCTCTGTAGACATTACGAAGGGAGAAAAAAATTTAATTCAACCCACTTTTTTTCGCATACGCTTCAACATTTCCTTGTGGCAGTTGGTCAAATAGAAAAGGAGAAGAATCCATTACTTTATTTTGAGTTAAAAGCATATAGGAAAGCCGGGAAATTGAGCGGTCAAAAAATTTGTTTTTTTTGTTATATTTTTGTGGTTTCAATGGCTTTCAATTTCATTTCATGGAATAACAGTGGCGGCGTTACGCAGCTTGTCAGTGGGTGGTGGCTTGGGGTGTATTTGGGCGGTGTGAGACGGTGGGGATACCTTGTCTGGCCAGTTGTGAGTGGGAGTTGACACTTGACAGAGCGATTCTAGGCGTTTGTTCATTCACTGGTGGGGTCATCCTTCACGGCCCCACCCATTAAGATTCGAACACGATGTAGAAGGAATATATCAATGATTACCTCAAGAAATAACACCTTTCTTGATTACAAGTAGTAGGGGTTTTTTCAGTGTTACAAAATCAGCGAAAACAGAAGGAATAATTTGTAGTGTTACGTATGGTTTCATAAATGAAGAACAGCACGTGTACTAAAAGTAAACCTTAATACAAAGATCATCAATAATTCAAAATACATGCACACCCATGTTCACATTTTGAACAGCATATTAATTTACAACTACTACAGCGGAAAATTGAACATTTCAAATACATGAATCATTCAGTACATTACTGTAACGCAGGTTCATATAAGTGTTTTTCATACACAAATGTGTTTTTGTTCGAAAAGAGATTTTGGTAGTAAGTAATAGCAATTACATTCTGCATTGTAGAAGACAAGAACACCTTCAAAAGTTGTAGTGACGGATATAAAAGGACAAAGTATATGAGTGCTCACGTAAAATTATGATTAACTTTTCAAGAGGAACAATGTTGAGTTCCACAAAGTTTATAATTAATAAATGGGTAGTATTTGTGATTGTATGATTAAAATTAATGTTTGATAGGCCTTCAATGTCCTAGACAATTGTGGTTTGTCCTATGATACCTTATTCAAGTTGTATTATGATAGATTGAAACCATGTTAGAAGTGATTCATGGGCCATCTTCTGCAATGTGGTTGTGAATCAAATCCTTTCTTCCGTGTTAGAACAATGTGGGAGTCGTAGATCTATGATGCTTAAGATGCAACATTGTGACATCATCGAGTTTTGGTTAATGAGCTATTGGGATGATGCCAGGTGTCAAATATTGGAAGGATCTCAACTCATTTATCTTGCCTATAAATACTTATACATGATGACATTGTAAAAGTGATACACGTTGGTGATTCTCCCTTTACAAATATAAACATCAAGTCCTGCATTTCTTCTTCGATCCTATCACTACCATACTCAATACAGTTTGCTAAACGTTTGATTGATTTGAGCGCGTGTATATACTATCTCAATATTTTTCCACCTTGTTTGGAAAAGCTCTGATCTTGCGCCTCTAACACGTTTGTTCTAAGTGTGCATATAATATACACGTAAAAGAAGTAAATATAGGATTTGTTAACGTGTAGGTTCCAACCAGACTCGAAGGTCAATGAGGAACACATTAAGGCATAGTTATAAAAATCGACTTAGATATTGACCCAGATAAGACATTGGTCATTGGGTCATTGATTCGACCCGAATCTACGGATTAATTCTGATTTTATATTCCATTTATTATTTCTAATAATAATAACAAAATTTACGTGTAAAGTAGTAAATTTCACAAACTTTTATAACAGAAAAATCCATTAGGTAACATGTTTGAATGAAATTTTCACTACACAAAACAATTACAAAAAACCGTCAACCAAGTAAGCTTTTGGGCAATATAAACAATGAAATTAAAATTAAACCCATTCAATCATGAGTTTTGGGTCATCCGGGTCGACCGGTTCGCCAGAGTCAAATTGGTTTTCTCTAGTTCAATAATTTGTTTGGTTAATTTTGAGACTTGGGCTGATTTATTCTCGATCGAGGTTCACAGGTGGACCCAATATATCCGAATCGACTTTTTATAGTTACACATTGAGAGCTGCTACATGTACATATTTTCTTTGCCAAAATTTATAGAGGTGGACGAGTGTCAACTTTTCATTGCAAAAAAATGAAAGGAAAATTGGCCAATCAGATGCTATGAATGCGCTGTAATTTGCATGTACAATCAACTATTCCCTTATACATTTAGGAGCATGTAATCCTAATGGGCTTTTGCTGGTTGTCCGAGATTAAATCACAGGTCAAACCACGGGTGAGTTGTCAAATCAGGGTCTGACCCAAGATTTAATCCCGGGACAAGTAGCACGGTTCATCCTAATGACTTAATATAATCCACGGGGAATTTTCAAGTCTAAATTTTACGTTCTTTATGACATTTATAAAGTATAGGTTATTTTAAATATACAAGGTTAGAGTTGACAAGTTACGCATGAAAACCTTAACTAGTTTTATTTATAATTTTGAATGTGTACCTCTAATCTGTTTAATTTTTTAAAATGTCTTATTACAAATGTGTCTTGACAAAATACTATTAGCAATCGGGATTAAGTTGTGGTCCCTACTCTCAATTGCTTATAAGTAAAATCAATATATTTGAAATACAAAGAATTCATTCATGTAAAATTAAAAATTACTTTTTAAGTACTCAAAATCTAATATTAATTTCAATCATACACTTACAATTACTACTCATTTATTAATCACACATTTCATGGGACATGATACTATTCTTCCAAAAAATTACTAAGAGCGTTTCTTGAACACTTCCAAAATGTTATAAAAATAACCTTAAATTGATCTTTTTAGCATTAATTTATATGAGTTTTCATCCATGACAGAATATATCTACAGTAGAAAAACCATTTATACTCAAATTAAGAGCAACACATGGTATCCTAGGAGCTTACTTTTACCAGGATTTTCTTTTACGAATTAAGGAATAGCTGAATGGCTAATGTCTGGTCCCGTGGCGACACAAAATAAGTTGAATTACTTGCAATTTTCTAAATTGTGACAACCATAAAGATAAAGTTTGTGTCTTTAGTTCTAAATTTGGCTTTATGACTTTTATATCTTTCGCCCAATTTTCAACAAAAGATCTTTAATTTCTTTGCTTCATTAGGTGAATGATCTTTGTCCACTCCCTCGCCCTGTGTACTTTGACTTGTTAAATTTAATTCTTGTCTCAACAGTATGTGTGTATATATACTATTATATCCCGATTGACGAGGTCCCAAAACACCCTATGTGGTACCTGGATTTGGACCCATACTCCAATTTATTCTGTCATGAGGTAGTTTACCGAACCCCATGAAGAGATTGAACCAGTATGGAAAGCCGAACCATTATGTCCAGAATCTACCCCCCTTCACATGAACCGAACCCATATGGCGGGAGAGGTTGTAAGGGGCTGACGTGAGATCTTTTATGCGATCTATAATAAGTAATTGACATGACAATTCATTACTGTTGCTGCCCTAATCAGCCAATTAGGTCAATTCTAAGCTTTTTGTCAGAATTATGGACAATAAAATGGTATTAGCATTAAATGCTTATGATTGTTTGATATCATTAACAAGAGGTCCCAACCATATGGATAATTCCACATATACTTTCATCCCATGTCCAACATTCAGCATATTCTACTATAAAAGCTCACACAACGTACTATTCTAAAGATAATGCAAATTTAAACTCTCAAACTACAATCTTGCTAACCTAACTCACGGTCTACCCTAAAGTCGATCCCTTTTATATTGGAGGCTCACGTTTAAAGCACATCCCATACTCATACTTCGACTACTGACTTGACTATCGGAGTTCGCGCGATCAACTCCACCACAATCGAAAGAAGTCATGTGTGGCTAACACTTTGTCCAAGTATACCGAAATCAAGCTTATGTGGACGCGTGAGGTCTTGAGATTTATTGACCATGTTAAATGAACAAAATTCGAGGTCAACAGTTACTATATATCGTTCTAAAAAAAGTATTTTTAATGCATTAACTACATCATATTTTACTATAAAATAGCAATTTATTTCATTAGTTTTGGATCTTGGACCATCGGCAGAGGTAGTGGGTCCATTTACAATTAAAAACCATAAGAAGAAATGGAAGAATTTTGGCCCAGCACTGCCCCAGCCCATATAAAAACCTTAAGAGGAAATTGTAGAATTTTGGCCCAAACATTAGGATTAGCCCAACTCTAGTTTGAATCTCAATCCAAGTCCAATGCTCAATTATTTAAATGATATTAAATACGCTACGATTAATTACTATTTTCATGACATTCATAAAATGTGAGTAGTTTATTGTTAAATTAAATATTATATTTAATGCATGTTTGACTAAATTTACTTATAATTATTAATTAAATTTTATTATAAATAATTTGTATTGATTAGATTTAGAAATAAATTACTTATTTTAATAGTTAGAGACACTATATATTTTGCTAAATTTATAAGTAATTATTATTTTTATTTCTACGTATGTTTTCATATATTACTAATTCATATTTATAAAAAAATTTCTTCTTTTGACCATAAAAAAGATATTATGATCAAAATAAATATTTTACTCTAGATTCGACATTGAAAATAAAAAGAATATTTGTTAAAACTTATTTATTTATAAAGTAATCTATACATAAGTATATTCTTGAAATCAAGCAAAAGAAATTAAATTAAATTTCTTTGAATTCTCACTTTGGTTGAGATCCTTCACTCACTTTGACACGTGGTGATATAAAAGAACGGTAAATACACCAAATAATATTTCAAGATAATAACATATTGATAATAGTGATATATTATCTACCACGTGTTCCGATCAAGCTTCCAGTTATTTGGAAAGATTGGTCGTCAAAATTATTAGAAGAGTACTCGTTAAGTAATTTTTTAAATTTTCATTATATGTATTTTTGCTTATTTCTATCATGATTTGGTCGATTTATATTCTTTAAGGCAAGCATCGATTTTCTATTTGGTAAAAAAAAATACAAAAATTTAGTGGAATATCTTAATGTAAAACATCTAAACTATTTTTATTTCATTGAGTTCCATGTACTTTTTATCGTGAATGTCACAAAAATAGCCTTTAAAACTCAATTTCTTGTGGCGTGAGTTTATTCGAAATTTTTAAGTTTCAGTCAATCTTAACATCATTTTCTAACTCCATCCCAGTCTTGGACTATATAAGTTTTGTATTAAATATTTAATTTTTGTAGAGCTTAAGATTATAATTTATAATGAAATTCAACTCATAATCGAGCAAATATACTTTTTCGTGAGTAAATAAAAATTATACACTAAAACAAGGCCTCTTTTACTTTTTCGAGAATATGTCTAGATATTACATTAAAGCTAATTCAGGTTGCATGATACGATAGAAAACTTAAAAAAATTAAAAAAATAAAATTGAAAAAAAATTGCTTTGATGTCTAGAGAGAAAAACATAATAGAGGAGCTAACCGAGTTTGTTTGAAATTTTAATTGGATTTAGTGTAATATATCTATTATCTTCTCGCAATTAAAAGAGTATTCATGTCTTTTATTTTTAATTTATTTTATTAGTCTTTAAATCTTGATAGAGTATTTTTAGGGGCTGTTCTTTTCGCGTTTCAGTTTTGTGTTTCGAGTTTTGAATTCATTTTGTGTTTTGAGTGTTCATTTTGAGATTTTTGAAAACGTGTTCTTTTTGACATTTTGAAAAATTGTTTTGAAAACGCCCAAAACACATTTTGAAAATTTTGACTTGATTATAACTGAAAACACCCAAAACAACAGAAAAATTTATAAAGAAAATCCAAAACGACAAATTTATCGTTTTGAGTTTTCTTTATAAAATTTTCACTTGTTTTCAAAAACGTATTTTCGAAAATGGGAAAGAGAATGCGTTTTCACTATTTTAAAAAATCGAAAATAGAAAACGGCTTGAAAATGATAAAGAGAACAATGCTTAATATTTTATTATGAAATGGGCTACAATTTCAATTTTGTGAGTTTAGCTAATCAGGAGTTGACAAGTTTGACTATGCTCTTTTTCCAATTTCCCTTACTGAGTGTTACTATTTGATTTTAGTGGATTCCATTCCTCGGCTTGCTTTGTGGGAACACGGATGACTTTTGCAATGAGATTTCTACCGAATAGAAGTTTGAACTTTCTATGGCTGCCGATGTGATTTTTTTTTTTTCTTCTGTTCCGTGTGTTTTGATAAAATATAGTTGTTACTTCTTGGTTTTATCCCATTGTTCAATTTTTTCAGCTTCTATTTTTGGGTTGTATTAGTTTCATAGGTTTCACTGAAATTTCTCTACTTCATATTTGGCTCTGTTACATGATAACACCATCATCATAACTTAATTGACATCTAAACTGCCAATCATCAATAGTCTAAAAACTAAAAAGATAACGTACGCAGGGCTACGCAGGGCTGGCCATGATTATAGGCGGCGTAGGCGATCGACCAAGACTCTTAATTTGGTGAATGCCCCAATTTATGTAAAGTCAATTGATTGGTCGAAGAAAACGAAAATTATAATTACAAATTTTTTTAAAATTAGAATTATCATACGTAAGCACAAGACGCTAATAAAATTTGAAAATACAAACATTCTAAAAAAAAAGTCATATAAATGGCATAAAACTTAACACATTCATTTATGTATAATGTAAATATATCACAGTTATTACTTTTCTATATATAATTAATTTGATTATTTATCGTCCCAACCATCATTTTTTGTTTCTTATCAAGAAACAAAATGTTACTTCTCTCTCCAAAATTTACGGTCATTACTTTTTCTAATACTCATATAGTGGATCTTGCATTCAAATAGTTGCTGTTAAAGACACTAGCATTCATTTCTCTCTAGATTAATTTTTTGCATTTCGTTTTATTTGTCCATTTTTTTCTGGTGTTTCAATATAATTGTATTAATTAATATTTTAATTAAACTAGTGCTTCTCTATGAGCTATATAATCTCATTTGGTATTTTCTTGATCCAATTACTATTTTTCCCTTTTTTATGTGTGTACTAGACTACTAGAGTTTAAATCTTATATTTTGTCTTTCATTTTTCTTGAATATGTTTAATTATTTTTTTAAATTAAAATCACAATTAATTTTAATCACACATTTTATAGCACCCGCAACTTTTCAACCACACATTTATTAACTTTTATCAAAATTTGCTAAAAATATGATTTTAATCTTTACTGGGCTCCATTTTAATGAAAACTTGAGTGAAAATAAGTTTTGAACAGTGATTTTTTTGAAGAATGTGTGATTAAAAAATAAGATTTTTTTTTTCGATTTACGTGTAATACTATTTATGGAAGAATATGTGGTGGTAAATGAATTTTTGAAAAAATGAGGACCACATAGACTAAATATTCATAACGGCCCCATATTTGAAATTGGTATAATGACCCCAAGATATCAGGATCAGCCCTAAACGTACATTGTTCAATGTTAAATTTATAAATGAATGTAAAAATGTTTTTTTGGAATAAATTTATAAAACACTATAGTTATGTAATCTTATTTTTTAATTCTTAATTAAAGCGATTGATTGCCATATGAAAGAAAGTACCAATCAATTTTCCATGCAATATAGGGCTAATTGGTTTTACGTGTTTATATTTCTTGGTCAATTTTTGTCCCAAAGGATTTGAAGCTGAAGTCAATGATTGAAATGGGTACCGAACGCGCCTATGCATTTACAATGTGTCTTTATTCAGCGATTTGTAAATGCGTAGAGGCATGTCCAACCTCGTATTCCTGTGGAATAGTCTCCAAGCATGTAATATGTTCACATTTTATTGCATATTTAATCTAATTTGTCACTACAATGTTGTGGAAAAATTCAAAAAATTGATAAAACATGTGAATCACATGAAATGTGCGATTAAAATTAAAGTTTGATTAGTTAAGAAATTGATGAAAGCTTATTAAAGTTTTATCAAACAATCACTAGATTTTTAGGTATTAAAAATTTGGAGTAATGCTATTTAACATGCATCGCTTGTGATGATTAGCACCGATTTAAGTAGAAGTGAGATTACTATCATATTGTTCAATGAAATTATATTGCCGACTAATGGTGATCAATTATAGTGATAAATATCACTAACTTTAGATGTGTCACTAACCTCACTACAATCTTTAGAGGTGTCGAGATTTAATTGAAGAACAATAAAAATGAGATAGCAGATCTGAGATGGGGCAACACGTAAGGAAATAAAATAAATTAGAAGTTTTTTAAGGGTAGGAAATCACTTATGAAATTCGTAAACCCCTTTTTCCTTTTCTCTAAATATAAAATCCTTAATTATTGTGGAGTATAAAGATATGATTG
This sequence comes from Fraxinus cuspidata, assembly GCA_903798385.1. Classification (NCBI taxonomy): domain Eukaryota; kingdom Viridiplantae; phylum Streptophyta; class Magnoliopsida; order Lamiales; family Oleaceae; genus Fraxinus; species Fraxinus cuspidata. The sequence continues at coordinate 17,709 of CAIGRP010076763.1, forward strand.
GCCATCGGGCTATAACAACAGCCAGCATATGCATCAATCAACAGGCTAATTTATTCTGATGTATCGTAGTGCCATACAGCACAAGCACATAGATAACATAAAAATTTGATGACAATATATTCTACATATATACCAGATAAAGCATATATTCTCTCATACTTATATATATTTTAATTTCAATTTGCAAAAATTAATTATATCGAATTAATAAGTTGATTAACCTATGTCGACCAACAATAATATCATGTTTATTACGTTGATCTTGAAAAATTGCACAAAATAAGTGCTTGAATTTGTAAGATTTTGTGTATTGAGCGTTAGGTGGAGCGAATCATTTGATAGGGGAATTAGTTTTCTTGTAAGCTGGCACGAGTTGGCTCACGAGGCAAGTTGGCTCGCCTCAGGCTCGCGAGCAACTTACATTTTAACTACAATTTTTTAGCTGCAAAATGTAATTTTTGAATTAAAAAAAAAATTGAGGTGAATTGAGCCCAACTTTCTTGAGACAATCCAACTCAGGCTCGACTTGTTTCATGAGCAAGCACGAGCTAACTTGTTGGGAAATGAAATAGGTAAGGCGAGTCGAGTCGACACCCCTAATTCTATGCAGAGAGCATCATGACAAAAAAATGTGCACAATTATTATTTTTACAATAGGGACAATACTGTGCCTACAATAGGAACAATACAGTGCCTTCTTTTGTCCGTTGCTTTGTTAACATTTGCCGCACACAATTAATCTACAATATCAAGTACCCTTCATACCTTATCCCTCTTTTTTTTTTTTTTTCCTCTCCTTTTTATATTAGGTGAAAATAGATATATTCAAACATATTCTTTAACTTGTAGCACTTGAATTAATTTCTTGCTACTACAAAAACCTAATTAACTAGATTCTAGTCTTCTTACCCGTAGATCGATGGAGCAGTTTGGACCAAAACCCTCCTTTCTTCTTTCTATGTACATCATCTTCAACTCGATTCCTTGCAACAAAAGCAATCGATCTGCTCTTTTTCAATCCATTAATGGTTAGATTTGCGAAAGATAAGGAATAATCCATAATGTCGGAAGCGATCCGATGATGCCCGGCTCGACGACTCGGGGACGTATAGGTTGAAGAAAAAGCAGAAGAATAATAAACAGGTGAAGTAGAAAGTGAAGAAGAAGTTGAGCAAATATTCTTTGTTGAACCAGTAAGTTTTAATAATCTCTCTCTTAGACAGCAAGAACAAACACCAGGCTGTTGTTTGTGATTTGGATGTTTTTTGCACACAATTTCTGGTTCGAAGAAAGCCATGTATGTGTAATTTGGTGACTCCAACTTTTGAAACCCCCCCTTTTATTTTCTGTATCTTTATGGCTAATGGAAATGAGAAAGGGAATGCACGAGACGTATTTATATTTGGAAGAGAGACGAGACGTGTGTTTGCACGATAGAGGGAATGCTCGAGGTGTATTTATATTTGGAAGAGAGACACAAGACGTGTGTTTGCACGATAAATTAAAAGACGTGGTCCATTGGCTCATGTGAAATTTGAGCCAATTTAGACCCCAAGACTTTTTGACCACTTTACACTCTTCATTAGCTTTAAAAAAATTTAAAATTTGTTCATCGAATTGTTCGTTTAAATAAAATATTCAAATAGATTCAAAATAATTTCTTAATTATAAAAATAACTTTAAACGTCTCAAAATTTATACCAAATAAGCCTTAAATCAATCTAATTCAAAGTTAATTCTTCGCAGCCGACTTGACCATAGTTTGATTTCAAGAACGTGGGTGGGGGTGTGGACCCATGGGGGTGAGGGGGCGGTGTTGTGTTGGTTTAGTGGGAACCCTGATTGTGAACCCTTGAGATTTTTCAGGTACAAATTGAGATTTGGGCAAAGGTGGAGGACGGTGACATTTGGCTGTCATAACTCTTTCTCCGTTGAGAAGTCGGTTTAGATGGGGAGTGTGTATGTCACGACTGCTCCTAGCTACTTGATAGTCAAAGTAAGTTTAATTGCAATTTCAAATACAAATTTAAAAAGAATAACTTCTTCTCACGGCAGTCCAATACAATGAATCAAAAATCAAAACCAAACTTTTAATTAGAAGATTCCTTCGACAAAGATTACTTCGTAACATGTATGCCCTCGTTTGATTTACTTTTTAATAAAAGTTAATTGCATAAAAATTATAGATTCAATAAAAATATAATATTAAAAATGAATTTGAGAAAAAATAAATTTTAAAAAGGAGAGACCAAACATGATCATAATAATATTATGGAACAAGTTAAGTAGACAGCAGAAGAGTGGTGTACGAGGAAGTGTATGGGCATTGTAATTTGTAACATGAATTGCGCCGCGGTGTTGCAATTTGCTACTTTACATGATTTGTTTCTCGACATGGTTCTAAATGGTTAAAATATCAACTATGTTACATGTACACTCTTGTGTACATCTTCCCTTACACTCTATCGTGTGGCACTATCATCCCCTTTGATTTCCTCAACAATCTTTTTCTTTATTGCCTATATTACAATCACGCTACACAAAAATGCTCAAAGATAGGTTAAAAAACAGGAGGAATACGTGTCAACATATGATTGGACAGTTTGAAAAAAATAAAAACACAACACCCAATTATTATCCGTTACATCCTTCTATCCCTGTTTTTGAATCTGTCCAAATATCATTATTCTATGCTACATAGTAGGAGTGCAAGGCTAGATGTGCAAATGAAGGAACATCTAATATAATTGTTAAAATATTTGCATTTGGACATTCTGTGCACGTGCTACTGTCCCACGAACAAACGACCAATCATCAATTATAGTGCCAATACTCCATATTGATGCAAATTTTTGTGTGTATATGTTGGTCCACGTAACACTATTTAATAATTAAAGAATTTCTGATTTTTATTGTAAGTTTGAGTTCAGGGACTTAGACCGACAACGCTATACTTGGTTGTGCACACGAGTGAAAAGTAGGGTTGTACTGGAACTTCACTTTACACCATTTCTTTTGACAATTTTGCTATTTGTATAGTGTGAATTATCTTTACAAGTATCAGATGCAGTGTTGAAAGCACTGTATTGACTATCATACTAAAAGTTTTGGCCCCAGTTCAATTACATAATGTTACGTAACGTTCTATCTTGTTACATGCACAAAATTTATGTATCACTACACTAATTAAAAGGGAGGATGTGTGTTGACGCATAAAAACGAGGCCCAATTAAATGGTCCAGAGATGGAAGTCCAGGTAAGAAATTCAAAGGATGGCCCAAAAGAGACCATGAAAAGTCCTAAGACAATATCCGGGACAGAATAATTAGCGGAGGCCCAATATCGCCCAAGCCGATAAGTCGCCCAAGGTCGGGGCGAATATTATCGCTCAAATGTGCAGAACGCCCAAAGATCCAAGCAGGTATAACACATTTATTATTATTTAAAGCGACGGTTAATGAAACTGTTCATTCCACGACCCAAGAGCTTCAATCAGGAGCGGTCAAAAAGTCATGAAAGATAGTAGCGGTTAAGGACGGTTTCTTGGCAAGTCATTCATCATGGAAGAAGTGGGTGGTTACGGGACGATAAACATCAGTTATTGATAAATTATCTATCATGGAGAAAGTTGGTAGTTATTGAGAGATAAGCAGTTTTTCAACAGCTTCTCGGATAACATTACAAGGAAAAAACCGTCAAATGAGTATAAAAGGAGAAAGATAACATAGAAGAAAGGAGATCAAATCCAACTCTCAAACAGAGAACTATGTAATTTCATTCTTTATCTTTTTATCGCCAATTACTCTTTAAGTTCAGTGTGCTTGTGCCCTTTGGAGTCATTTCTCTTCTTGTAAATTGTGATCTTCGCAAATAAAGCACCAATCGTTGGGACTTTGTCTCGAGAGGTTGTTGTTCCTTACACAATCGTCTGAACCTTCTTCTAATTGTTAGCGAGGCCCGATNAAGTTCAGTGTGCTTGTGCCCTTTGGAGTCATTTCTCTTCTTGTAAATTGTGATCTTCGCAAATAAAGCACCAATCGTTGGGACTTTGTCTCGAGAGGTTGTTGTTCCTTACACAATCGTCTGAACCTTCTTCTAATTGTTAGCGAGGCCCGATTCTCCGCGCGACAATCATTGGTGTTTGAAGATACAAAAAGTGAAGCAATATGCCTCAGAAAAACTCTGATAAGGAGCCAGCAAACCAATGAATAGTCCATTCTGTGATTGAACAATATGAGGAGCAGCAGAATACTCCA
>CAIGRP010076764.1:0-10237 GCA_903798385.1 Fraxinus cuspidata
ATGGTTTGTGCAATTAAATATGTAAATAATGGTGAAATGACAAAAAAAATAAAAGGTATAGACATTTTTTGCAATAATAGGGAAAGTGTAGGGACATTATGTGTTAATTACCCTTTTAATAATTTATTTGTGATTTATTTGGATTTTTTTAAAAAAATTGGGACTGTGATTGTAATTAATTTTTCTTTTTCCTTTTGTTTTATTTAATGAGAATGGTATATTGGTCATTTCATAAATTTTAATTGAGAAAATATGTGAAAATGACATTTTGCCCAGTGAAAGCTGAAAATGTCAAAAAATAAATGATATAGACGTTTTTCACAATAACAATAAAAGGTGGGGACGTTATGTGGTAATTACCTTTTTTTTTTCAAATCTTGTGGCTACAGCACTATTTATTCTATTGTTCCAACGGTCGCATTTTGCATTAAAATGAGAAATAAAAATAGCCTCGTGTATTTCTAGGGTGTATAATCGAATGTCATGTAATTGATTTTTCACTTCTCGTATGTCTTAACCATGTTGCTATAATATCTTTGATGATTAAATAGATTTTACAGAGCACATCAAGTAAAAAAAAAAAAATTATACACACACACACATGTAAGACAGGGATGAGGATCTAGCACTGGGCTTTGCCTGGTTCTAGCCCAGCAAGGAAAAAAAAAAAATTAGAGGAAGTGATGCTCAAAAAAATTATGTAATAACTTAGTTCAGAAATCAAGTATTTTTATTTCGAATATTTTAGATGTATTTTTTAATATATATTTTTATTTTATCCCAAATCTCGTTATTTTTTCTAATTATTATTTGATTTTATCTTTTGAAATTTGAATTAGAGAATGTACGGATTCAATTTCCCTTGCTAGTCTCAGACCGTTACACAATTTTTCCAGCATCAACACTAACACTATTTCCCACTATCATTGCAGCCAAACGCAGATGCCGGTGCCACATCCTAAACATTTTCAATTAAATTAATAATGATTCATTACAGGTGAAATAATCATCGCCTCCTTCGGTATGGCCATATTCCAGAGTTCCTACAGCTACTTAGGATTCGATCTATAGTTAGTCACACAATTAGGGTTTAATTTCCCCTTTTTACCAGGCTAGCCACGAGACAGCCTGTGCTAGACTTTGACAAACCAACTTAGCTTGCCGCCTTTAGTCAGTTGTGTTTTGTGAACTACATGATATCATATAAAAATATAGTATAAAATTATAATAAATAGATACGATAAATTAAGTTGGATAATACTCTTTAATGGGCTTTTGTCGTTAGGATTGTTGGGCTTTTTTAATGATCATATAGTGGATTGGGCCATGGACAGAACCTAAAGTAAGTGGGCTGTCTTTTTCAGCCCACTAACAGATAAGACATGTCCCCATCTCCATTGATGATCCACAGAATATAAATTGACTTATCTTTGAAAAAACAAACAAAAACATAAAGAAATCCCACTCTCATTACAAATTTTTTAATATTCGGTGGCTCCATTTCCCCTGTAATCTCTCTCTCTCTCTCTCTCTAAAACATTCTATACTCTCTCTACTGCCATGTCTTTCCGAGGAGGGGTCAGTTTCTTCTCTAGATCTAAACTTTCTTACTTGGTTAATCTTTCTTTGTACTGGAAATTTTATCTTTTATGATGTGTAAGAATTTCTGGGTTTTTATTTTTTGTTTCCATTCTATGTGTTATTAAGTGTTTCGTGGTAAAAGTTTCAGTTAAAAATCATGAATGTATTCATCACAGATCTTCATGATTTTAGTTTAGAATTTACTGATTGATTGTTACTTTTGGTTTATTTTGCCTTTCTTTTCTTTTTAAAATAATTATGTTTTTATTGTTGCCTGCTGGCTTTTAGTTTCAAATTTAACAAATTGGTGTCAACTGATTTTTAATGCTATCTCATTCTAATGTGAATTATTTTTTATGCCTATTTTTTGAATTTTATAGTGATGTCTATGTTAGTGTAGTTTGTATGGTAGTCTGTCTGTTTGTTGGCATTTGGAGGAACTGGAACTAAATTCCTTATCTGCCTTGAGAAGATGAGTCTCTTATAGGATCTAATTGGTATTGGAATTTTCCCCGGCTCCAAATTAGACTGCCTCATGCAGTGTAGAATTTTTTTTTTTGTTTTTTTGTGTGCATATCAGGGAGATGGCTGGGCCGTTAGAGGGTTTTTAGATCGTTGGAAAAGGAATAAAGAAAGAAAATTGAGATTTGTTTTTTGTGAACTGGAAGGATAAAACATCCTTACTTTGTTGTTCTTTGGAGTTTGGACTTGTGGATTGCTGTTCTTATATAACATTATATTGTATTTTTATACATCTGTCTTGGTTCCTGAGAGGTTTGATGGAAACTGAAAATTCAAGCCTGCTAACTTGATTTCTTTAGTACTTGCACTAGTATTATCATGTTGTGTTCTACTTATCAGGCAGTCAAATTTAATGGAAGCTTTTCTAAGCATCATTGTTTACATTTTTTTTTTTATGGATTTTTCACCATCATGTTTTTCTGAGAATTGGTGACTTCTAAAATAAATAAATGAATAAGTAATAAGAAAGCTACTGAATGTATATGTTCCACTGTTTAGAAACCATATATATGGAACCCCTCCTGGATGTACAATTATGTGATTTTTATTGAACTTGTGATTTTGCTTGGTGGTGTAAGAAGTTTTACAAGTGGTCTGTGGTTCCAGGCAAACGCGACATGTGGCATGGGCGTTGCTGATCAAAGCAAAAGCACATACATGGAATTGCAGAGGAAGAAGGCATATCGCTATGTGATCTTTAAGATTGATGAGAAGAAAAAGGAGGTCGTTGTTGAAAAGACTGGCAGTCCAGCTGAGGGTTATGATGATTTCACTGCATCGCTGCCTGAGAATGATTGCCGATATGCAGTTTATGACTTTGATTATGTGACTTCTGAGAACTGCCAAAAAAGCAAGATCTTTTTTATAGCATGGTCTCTCTCTCTCTTATTTCATCCTTGTTTTTATCTGAGGTTTAGAGGTTTTTGTTCTAGGAGCAACATGTGGTCGTACATTTTATTTTATGTCATGATATTTGATAGCGTGTTCTCAGTTGCTTAAATTGCACTTGAATGATAGCCGTTGTTTCCTAAACAGCGTTCTTCATCCCTTAACCCTCAGTTAGGTTAGGTCATATGTGATACGGATGATGCAAATACGCAAACACTGATACTTTATCCATGCTAATTGTGGCCTCTTTGCTTTAGGATTTCAACTTCTTGCAGAAGCTAATGTATCTCATGAATTGTTGTCATTGTATCATAATCACCATGCTCTTGGTCAAATCGTATGTACAAGTTTTAGAACCTACACAGAACTATTTTCAATAAGCCCTCACCTAACCCGATCATCAGACCTCCTTCCTGAACAAAATGTCAAAGAAAGTTTTATACTAAGACAATATAATATAATATTAAATAATAGAATTTAGATTGTTCATTACATTCACGTGACTCATAAAGTGAAGATGCTAACAAGTAGACGTGGCACCGATTTATGAGTTAGGAAGTTGGGATATGTTCTGTGTAGACATAAAGAGGCCTGTGCAATTTATGGAAACAAGTTATAAGAAAGAGGGGTAGAGAACTAGCAGCGAATCAAATAGAATGACAGAAAAGGATTTACGTGGCCAACCTCCTAATCTATTGAGAACATGACTTAGTTTTTTGTTTTGTTGTATTCATCTGACTCAATCAGTTAAAGAGTATGCATACATGATTGGCATTTTCCTTTCAGGTCTCCTTCTGTCTCTCGGATCCGTGCCAAGATGCTTTATGCCACCTCCAAGGAAAGGTTCAGGAGGGAGCTGCAAGGTATACATTATGAGATTCAGGCAACCGACCCAACTGAGATGGACCTTGAAGTGATCAAAGAGCGTGCTAATTAAAAGTTTTTGTCTTGTGCAATGCAATGGTCTCTCTTCTTGGGAAAAAGTACAATACTTCATCATCAAAATAAACCAAAATGTCATCTATTAAGTAGTGTTTAAGCGATACTTGTTTCTGACACACATGTATGACTTAATCAGGTATAAATAAATACGGAACTGAGAAGGCTGATTTAGGAATTCTGACGTATATCCCAGATTGTGGGGATTATACAATTCCTCATTCTCATGATGCTTCCCAGATGAAAAACGTGTGGGATTATGGACGTTAACATTTTTTTTTCCTTTCTCAAGCCTCCCTGCTACTTGATTTGAAGTACCTGTACTTCTCCATGCAGTGGAGCATTCTATCAACTAAAAATCCAAGGAATAAAGAAAATCCTGCAAAATCGAGTACAGGTTTTTTGGGATAATACCCTATGCTGAACGTGTATTAACCATCTCATAACAGCAATATGGCTTAGTTTGTTGCTATTGTTCATAGAAGCAATATGAAACTTTTATTAGCGTACGTGTTTCTGTGTAGTATATAAACACGCAGTTGACATCTAAATATTTCTATGATAAGTTTAAACATTAATTTGTAATCAGAAACAGTAAAACGGAACCATATTATGGTTAGAAGTAGATGATTCACTGTAGGTAGAGAGTCCAGTCAAGGGTCCCTTTAGTTGTTGAGTTTCCAGTATGAAAGCAATCAAGATGAAACAAGACAGAATCAAAACAGTAGAGAGGATACAATTAAGATTTACTGATAAAGTCAAGAGCCCAGAAAAAATGGGAGTCATAATAAGTCAGGGGACTTGAGATTGAAACCATTTACTTCATATTTATATCAGACAGCTCTTGGTGCTGTGGAAGATTAACTTACCTTATGCTTTGATTGGATTGATTTCGCATACATTAACATCAAACTTAGATACTTGTAGAGAGAATGCTAATCCATCTTAATGTGAATCTAAAGTGCATCAACATACATATATCTGTATCTGTGCCAAGTTCAAAACTTGTAATTAACTAAATAGGTACTGTTCTAATTTCATTATCACCTTGTTGCCTCATTTCTGTACCATTGTCATCCTCATTCTCCCGTGACATTTCCTCCAGTGATTTACCATTCGACTCGGGCACCAAGAAAGTGAACAACATACCAAGGAAATTGACACAGCCAAGAACGATAAGCGCATTCCTAATACCAATACCAGGAGGGTATCCAGCATCAGTCTTTTTTGGATCAGTAGACTGAGCAGCATACAAAAATCCAAATGCTCCAATGATGGCTCCAGCTTTGCCAGCGGCTGCCGATATACCGTGGCACGTGGACCTTAATCTTGCTGGGAAAATTTCAGCCGGGACAACAAATGTCGTGGCATTTGGCCCAAAATTGGAGAAGAAGAACGTGAGTGAGTACATAATCACAAATCCGATTCGGTTCTCTTTGTGTGTCCAGTGCTTGTAAGGAAGAGCCAAGGCAAACATAAACACTGTCATGAAGAAAAATCCCATTAACTGAATTGCAAATCTTCCGATTTTATCAATGAATACGACTGTAAACCAGTAGCCTGGTACAGTACTGCAGAGGGCAATAAGAGTTTGAGCCCTTGCAATTCGGTAAACTTCTTCAATAGCATTCATTGTTTTGGGAGGGGGAAGCCATCCAATTGCAGAGAAAATATCCTTCTGGAAAAGGTTCTGACTGTAGAACGCAATGTCCAGCAAGAACCATGTACTCGTTGTTCCAAGCAAGTGAAGTCCATGGCGTCGGAGGAATTCCTTTGTAAACAAGCCGAAACCATTCTCTTTCTCCAGTGTAATCCTTTCAACCTTTTCAGTTTCTACCTCGAGGTCAACTTGCAATACTTTGGACATATCAGAAGCGGCCTGTTTGGCATTCTTGGCAACCAATGCCGTATAACGTGCTGTTTCAGGCATCTTCATACGCCAGTAGTAAGTGAGTGCGGCTGGAAGTGCACCGAACATTACTATTATGCGCCAAACGTAATCAGCTTCAGGGACCGTCGAAGCAGAAGCATTGTATTGATATGCAGGGGCAGGATATCCGGCCTTAAACGCGGCAGAAACGATGATTGCTACCATTCCACCAGCCAAAATTCCAAAACCTTGCATTGCAAAAACTGCAGCAATGAACGCTCCACGAGTCTTCTTATTGGCATACTCAGACATGATGGTGGCAGAGAGCGGGTAGTCACCACCAATGCCAAAACCGAGCCAAAAACGGAAGAAGCAAAGTGTAGCCATAACAGCCTTCGGTTGATTTCCAAACGAAAGGGCAGAAGCAATTGAACATATGACCATAAGCATAAGGGTCATGCCATAGACCTTTTTCCTACCCAATTTATCACCAAGCCACCCGAAGAAGAGTTGGCCTGCAAGCGTACCACAGAGCGCGACGCCGTTGACAGCAGCAGCAACATTTGGAGGCAAAGTGCCTGGATTTTTGGCACCCTCTTGGTGGTAGTATATGCGGCCGAGCAATTTGGTTACCAGTGAAACGCAGAAGAGATCATAGGCATCAGTGAAAAATCCCATCCCAGCAATGACAATTGCAGTGAAGTGATACCATTGTGTTTTAGCCACATCAAGTGCATTAAGCACTTGTAATTGCTCCTTAGCCATGACTACTACTACCAATTCTTGTTAACTTCTAAACACTGGAAACACGACATGGGAGAGAATTGTTAGTACAAACAAAGAAAATAGTTCTGATTTCAGCAATCTTAAATGTTACAGTAACAAGATTATTTAAGCTTAAATATTCAGCTAAACATAGCCATTTGTTTGGGCTCTATTTGAATGAGTTTTTGGGAAAAATATATTTTTTAATAGTAATTTTTTGGAGAATGTGCGATTGAAAAAGTAACCAAAAAAATTTGGATGTACATGTAATATTATTATATTGAAGAATGTATGGTTAAAAAAGAAGAAAGAGAAAAATGCATTAAATTAAAATGGAGCCCGAACCAGGGATAATTCCAATTTTTAATCCTTGTTATTAGAGTTAGAATAAAGCTATTTTGCTAGAAGGATTTGACAGAAAGCTTAACACGGCTACATGTTCCAGTAGATGATTGGATAAAAAAAACTGACTTTATTTTACAATTTTCAATGATAACGTGGCACTATATCAAGCTTTATATCAATCTTGATACGCATGATTGTTAGGGTAAAGGGTACATGTGAAACTTCTTAAAGACAAAATTAGGCCTTATTTAATGATCTCGGCAGCTACTATGCATGGATACTAGTATTCAAATTTGGTGAACTAATATATGGACCTTTATCAGTCATGTATTAAATATGGAAGGGAACTTGTGAAAAGAATAAATGAATTCACATCACAAGTCTAACAAATAATCAATTTAAAATCAATTTAATAATTAGAGTATTAATAGCAGCTATTGCTTATAGCAGATAAAGTTACAGGTTCATAAATAATCCTTCTTGACTTAAAAACCTTTTTTTAAAAGAATAATACTATTCACATCACTGGTATCAAACACCAATTTAAAAGAATAATACTATTCACATCACTGGTATCAAACACCAATTTAAGTGACGCTGTATGATATTAAATAATAGGTTCATTTAAATCCAATGTCACGTGGTTCATTCGCATAAAAAAATTCAAACAAAGGGGTTTTCTTCGATTTTCAGTACGTATAGAGTATATCATAAATGGAAACGTTTCTAAGGGATTTTTTGCTATTAATCCTTCTTTATTTTTTTTGTTCCAAATTATATGCCACTCTCCTTGATGACTGTATAATAAATGTCTTAATTTTTTAATATACCTTTGTTATCAACAAATATGAGATACCATTATTCAATGTGGGTTATATTAGAAAAAAAAATGTAGGTAAAATTTATAGTTTCAACATATATTAATTATTTAATTTGTGTGAAAATAGAAATAAGTCTATGTTTACAGGACGGAGAGTAAAAATTTAACTTCCTTTTTTCATTGGAGTAATGTTGTTTAAACTCTCCAAGTCCACTGGGAAAAAATATCAAGAGAATATGAATACGACGGTTCAACAACGAAACATGTGCATGTGAACCTCAGGACTTGTGCTCAAAGTAGACAACATAATATTTCTTGTGAACTTGGATTGATGAAGACATCTATCAGAAAAATACACAAGAAACATGAATCATCGATTTTTCCAAAGTAACTTCTTTGAAACTTAGCTAAAAGCACGAACTTCAAAGTAGAGTACCCTATAACCAGTGGCTACTTATATGCAGAATCCTCATCTATCTAAATTTACTTATGGTTTTCTAAAGATTACGAAGTTTATCTAACTTCCTCAAGTCAAAGGGTACCATAGGACCTAATATTTACTTGTGCTCAAAGTAGACAACCTAATATTTCTTGTGAAGTTGGAGTGGTAAAGACATGTAACAGAAAAATACACCAAGAATTTTTTTTTTTTTTTAACATGAATCATCCATGTTACTAAAGTAAGTTTTAACATATGATTTCTTGGAAGATTTGCTAAAAGTTCAGATTAGGATAACTCTCATCTGTCTAAAATATGGTTTTCAGAGATTATGAAGTATGTCTAACTTTCTTAAGTCAAAGGGACAGTCCCAATCTTCTATTTGTAGATCACAGGATTTTAATTTTGTAGCAAGTAAGGACGACGAAAAGAAAAGGAAACCATCCTGAAGTTGATGCTCCCAAAGTGAGAACTGCATAAATTTTGCAAGAAAGAAATACTTATGCAAAAATAAAAATAAAAATGAAAATGAAACCTCTTCTCCCGCAAGAATTGAAATTTTAGGCAGCGCCCCCAAAATCCCACATATACACACTTATAATATAAGGTGGGAGATGCATGTACAGTACTTAAGTATTTATATATGTATATACACTACACACCTCAGGTTGACAGTATTCTTCAGAAATTCTGATAACTCCACCTCCAAGAAGCTGTAGAGATATTTCAGGGAAATAAGAAGTAAAATTCTCTCAGAATAGGGGTTTTGAGAGAAGTAAGAGGAGAGAGATTGGAGGGAAATGAAGGGAAGATCGGCTATTTAACACCAATGGAACCTCTTATGATCTTGGCACGGGTACATATGTGCCCACACTGATGTGGGTCCACCTGCTGGAGAAGAGAATACTCCTTAATACTCTTTTGGTCAACGATGTATTTTGATCATTTTTTTATATATATAAATTGTGTAAATTAATCTTACGGTGACTCCACAAGTGTTCCCATGTTTAAAATTTTAATAAGTTTTATGTACCATTCTTTAAGAAAAATAAAGGGAAGTTTACAAAAATATCCAATTATATTATTGTCAATTAAATTGTGTCTAATTTTAATAATTATTGCAAAAATAACCAAATTTAATATCAAAATGTCTAGTATGTCCCTGTTTGAGTCACATTAAAATTTTAATTTTCATTCTTATACTTATTTTTAACTACACATTCTTCAATAAAATAATATTTTTCATCACATCAATAATTTTTCATTCTTTTTCAACTATACATTTTCTTTCAATCTATTATTTCAAAATACATTCTTCAAAAAATAATAAAGTGGCTCAATCACATACCTTTAATGAAGGAAAAGGCCAAAAAAATATTGGAAGTGACACCCATCTCAAGGCAATAAAGTTGCTTCCTTGAGAAGCTACAATATGTGCAAGTTATTACCCAATGGTTCCATTTCTTGCATTAATAATTGAAAATTGGGGGAAAAGGAAGAAGATGAACTAGATGATTTAGCGTTATGGTAGTATTTAAAGAAAAAAATCACATTGATTGTGGTGTGATACTCATGCATTGTGTCACTTCATTCTTAAATAAATTTGATGCCAAGGAAGTAATTGAGTAGTGACTACGTGGTGAGAATCGATTCTTTGCAGCAATGGTGGTTTAATAAGATGATAAACACGTGTGATAAGGTGTAACAACACATCATTCTTGACATTTTAGATTTGATAATCTAAACACTTCATCTTTAAATTTTGGTTGATTGAAATTCATTTGTTCTTTACATTTCATCAAATTTTTTACTTTTGAAAACTAGTTCTTATGATATCTGATAAACTTGATACTTGACATTTCATCTTTTAGGAACGAGGTTCAATTGATTTCATATGTTCTCTACATTTCATCGCTTTCTCTAAATTTGAAACTATTTCTTGACATTTGATTGTTGATATTGTTAGTATCTAATCTAGTTGCAATACAGTAAAGTGCAGAAATAAAACTTATCGACCGATCGAGTCTCGTGACAGCACGATGTCCTAAAGCGAAATTGCCCGTCGATA
>CAIGRP010076770.1:0-12159 GCA_903798385.1 Fraxinus cuspidata
TGGCTTTTTTTTTTTTTTTTTGACAATTGAAAAAAATCTAGACACAATGTTAAAATTTTTTATCACTTTTATTGACAATTTTTATGCAAAATAAAGTCAAACGAATGATATTCGGTATGGTAATTTATTTTTCAATTTTTTTTTTGGCAATTAGAACAAATTCTAGACCCAATGGTAGGAAAAATTATCACTTTAATGGACAATTTTCATAAAAAAGAAGCCAAACGGACACCAAACTTTCAACATTTTTCATGGAAAATTATATCAATCAAACACAATTAATTACAATTCTCAGTAAAACAATTTCTAGGCAATTTAATTCCCTAGAATTCATTTTCTTTCCACTCATTTTCCACCTTCGCAATCAAACGACCCTTAATGTAAATCTTTGCTAGTAGAAAAGTTGAGAAAGGAACAAATTCACGTGCACCCTCTACTTTCTGAGGGTGAAAAAGTTTATTCAATATTCAAGGTTATATGGACAATCCCTTTTTCCCATATAATAATCAAAGGATTAATTAGTAAATTAATAACTCTAACTCGGTTTAATACGTACAATGATAATTTTTATGATCATTCATGAATTTTGAACGTTTGGCCAAATTTAACACAACTGATTTGTTATTGATGCAATTGAAGACGTGGTCGTCGTATTTGAAAACTTGACTAGATCACTCGAAGATAAATAGGATGACCCGACATGAGGAACGTGAATAGGACGAATAGTACTTGTGAGTCTCGTTAAATATGTGTATACAATATGAATTTGACGGAATATAAAAAGATTATGAATTCGTGCTAACCCATATTGATTTACTTATAATTATTCTTATCCAAACATGCTTAATCTTTAAATATATAAGAGAAAGAAAACGAGAGTGCTCCGCCATGCACGCCATCCTCTTTTTTTTTTGGGTCCAGAGAAAATCGGGAGTAGCTTTTCTGTGAATTATTAATTAAAAGTTATTTCCTTATTAAATAAAGGATATCTCCTTTCCTTTTTACATAAAATGATGTGT
This sequence comes from Fraxinus cuspidata, assembly GCA_903798385.1. NCBI lineage: Eukaryota > Viridiplantae > Streptophyta > Magnoliopsida > Lamiales > Oleaceae > Fraxinus > Fraxinus cuspidata. The sequence continues at coordinate 1,020 of CAIGRP010076770.1, forward strand.
TTTTATAAATATGTCAAGGAACATTTTATACATAATAGAGACCATCTTTTAATTTAAAGATTATTTTTTTAAAATTTATTTCAACATCACTCTCTATTTTGATTTATTATTTTATTTTATTTTCTTTTTAAAAAAATTATTGATTTCTTCTCATCTTTTATTTAACATATTTTCTTTATATATCGATGATCAATCAATTCAAATATAATTTATACAAAATATTGCAATCTGTAACTTATTACATAGCCAATCACTGAGATACGAAGAAGTATCATGGGGGTTACCCAATTCTATTTACACCATATTTTCGACGTCTCTAGAGATGGTTTTTTAAAACCGTTGATAGGTGACGAATTTTGATCACGAATGTAAATTTTTTTATTTTATGCTTTTAAATTATTTTTTACATCTCCACGACTCTACTCGTTTGTGAATCTAATTGTATTTTGTATTTCTACAATTCTAAATTAAATTAGTAATTACTTGAATTAAACACGATATTATTGGCTCTATTTTCATAATATTCACATTTTCAAGATTCATTATAGTTTATGAACTCAAAAGGTTAAAACTAGTAATTCAAACGACTTAAACCTCAAACTAGCAATAAAATTTCAAGATTGATAATTCTTAGATGAGACTCCATTTTTGTAAGAATACGTANATTTTCAAGATTCATTATAGTTTATGAACTCAAAAGGTTAAAACTAGTAATTCAAACGACTTAAACCTCAAACTAGCAATAAAATTTCAAGATTGATAATTCTTAGATGAGACTCCATTTTTGTAAGAATACGTATAAAATTTCAGATTTCCCTTTACAAGATTGATCATATTTTAAGATGAAACTCTATAATTCTGTTTAGATATCGTATGCAACCACGTCATTTAATCCGTCAATCACGCCACTAGTAACTTATGTACGTGGAGGTCTTTTACCGGGCCAATCCGAGTTGGAACAGTGTGAAACGATAGCAATCTCAACTACAAAAATGTAATCATAAATGTACACACATGCATTGTTTGAGAGTCAAATGGACCATACGACACAAATAGTAAAGAAAAAAAAAAGCAAAGATTGCAACATTTTTGTCGTGTCCATTAGTTGCACTTCAATTGATCTTTCTAGGTGTGTCTAGATTCAAAGAAAATGTCCCTTTTGGGAAGCCACTGCATTAATTTGGAGAGGTGGCGTGGGATAGCGAAATTTGTGTTTCTAATTAATATTGTGGCCCTTTGTAAGAGCCAATGGTCTCAAGGTGAGGGCATTAAAGAGGGCGGTTGTTTGTTAGCTATGTCGATTATTACCTATGGATGTGCCAATTTCGCTAAGAATCAAAATGTTTGTGTGGTTCTTGTCATGCCGTTCCGGAGACTCGTTCCTATTAATAAATTTTTAAATATCGAGCATCGACTGAAAAAGATAAATAGTTATTACTAGTTACAACAATTCATAAACGAAGTTTATGCCATAGATGGGTTGATTCATGAATTCTTCTTACTGTTTTTTTGGCGCATTTTGATAAAAGGATTTTTTTTTACTCGTGTAAATATTTTGCTATATAATTTTTTTTCTTTATTTATTTTTCTATTTTAGGTAGGAAGTGGATTTAAAAAAAATTATTTTCAGGGATGTGGGTGAGGACATGTTGCACGTGCAAATAGAGTTTTCTGCAACTTACTAATAATGGGGCCCACATTTTGGTGATGATAATCAAACCAAAAAGCTCATTTTTGACCGTCAATTACTTCAGCTGCTCAGCAATCACATCAGTTCAGTAAATCTACAGTCAAATGACCCCAATGCCCTCTCAAAATAAAACAAAATACGAAAAATTGCACTATTCGACTTATTTTATTGTCAGACTAGTACAACTTGATGCTCAAGTCTCAACCCTTTTAAGATGAACAAGTTGGTGTTCGAGCTTTCGTTGTAATTGCACAATCAGTATGAATGACGAAAATATTGAAGGAGTGAAGGGGTTTAGGACCATGGACGCGAGCTATCGATTTAACCAATCCATTTCAAGTTCTCTAACATAGAACCACATTAATGTCAACTGTTATAATAAAATGTTGAAGATTAAATTGTACATTTTTAAGGTAAGATTGCAACAATTTTTGCACGTAACGAGACTTGAGAAAACCACTGCATTTTCATTGATCCTCTTAAATGTAACAATTAAAGTTAATATTTCTGAAAAACAAGACTTGAAAAAACCTTTCACCCTCTGTTCCTAACCTTCTGCCTAATGGTGCCATATTTACATCATTGTCCAAGGAGAAATAAAAAAACTACCTCAACCTTTTACTGTGATTCTACTAGGCAACCTATCTCCATTGCCTTGGCCACCGGATTCTGAATCGATCACGAGCCATACAACCTTACTACTACCAGCATCATAGGGTAGACATGTCTTGAGCTGGTCGAAGCCCGGAACTAAAATTTTCTCTATCCACTCTTGTAGACTGGTTCGGTCGTGCCATAGCCCTCCTAAGATCTTTTCTATAACATTGTCTTCCACCTTTAAGGGCATGTAGTCATCTACAACCATGGAAAATCTCACCGAGATTGTTTTCTTGATCTCGCGGCAAACAAAAGCGAGGTCAACTGGCTTGAATGCTATGGAATCATCGACATTGCTGACTAGCTCATGAGATACTGATGTAATTGATGAATGCGTGTTTTCAAGGCCTAGAAAATCTTCACCATCAATGGTAAGATCACTTGAATTGTGAGATACATCAGTTTCATTTTCATTGTCTACTGCAAGAGTTAGGTCCAACGAGAGGCCGGCTCCAACTTCAATCCGAGGCTTTGTAGGTCTATCTTCATACGACAACCAATTTCCTTTGCGTTTTGCACTCTTTTCTTGGACTATGAGTCCTAACTGACAATTGCCACTTGCTATGGAGGCAAGCTTCTTTTCATCAACAAAATGACCATCTTTAGGGTGATTTGTCGACCAATCTCCCGTGAGAATGAATATGGCATTGCCAAGACTGACCTCACGGCCGTGAGTATCAGTGAGTCGACCTCTCTCCATTGCTTGTTTTATGCTCCCACGCACTAGAATATCTGCTTCATCAATGTCTTCAAGCATGATAACTGAAAATGGATTTCTATGAACTGCTTCTGCAATGCGATCAATAGCTGTTTTACCACGAGAATTCATATTTGAGTCTTCATCATCACGTCGTGAGCTAAGACAAGTCAATATTGGACTGGTCCCACATATTTGCTCCGCAAGTACTGATGCCATCTTCTTCTTCGCAACTCTGTCTGGGCCAGTGAACAATAACCACATGTCGCCCCTTGATCCAGCACCTCGCCGCTTTCCATTGCCCAGTCTACACCGTGTTATGGCTGAAGCCACTGCAGATGCTGCTTCTGCCTGCCACCATGCCTTTTCCATGAGGCCTTTGAGGAGATTTTTGTATGAATCAGAATCCAATGCACTCGCAAACTTATCGAGAAATTTGGTATGTGGTTCATAGGAAATGAAACCCATGGAATCTTTATCATGGTCTTCTGTAGTTTTCTTGGGTGTACTCTCAGTTTCTTTTCGTCCAAGAACCAGATCCGTCCTCACTGGACTTGCCAGGGGGCTACCTGCAGTGCGACTGGTAACTTGATTTGTGTTCAACTGCAGAGATTCTCCAAGTGGTTTGCTCTTCTGCAACTTAGGCTGGAAAAGACAATGAGCAAGCATGGATGGATTTTTCAAGCTCATCATGGATAGAGTTTCTGCCTGAGCTGTTCTCTCAGAACAGATATTACGATGAAAATCGGGATGCAGATTCAAGCATGTATCCCTCCACTTCTTCTGTAATTCTAGAGATTTCTGCTTTGAAAGCATGCCTTGATCTTTACCCTGTAAAAAATATAAATGACATCAGTTTCCCTTCACGTGAATATAACTTGGTTGTTTAAGATTTATAGTTGAACAAAACACACTTGTGTGTGATCAGTTGCTACTGCATCCCGGCTCTCGAGTTTGGCATTTTGCAACCACTGTGGCAGAGATGGTCGAGTGGCTTCTGATTTAGCTTCAGAAAATGACTTCTCAATGGCTATGAGTTTTACCACCTCCTTTTCATAATTCTCTGAACATCTCGGGCAAAAGGTTGTTCTCTGAGCAGTATCCAAGTTCTCTGAAAGACGCTGTGCCAAAACTGGCTGCACACTCTTCAGCGAAGTCAAAGATTCTATAGGAGTACTCAAAATTCTCTCAGTTCCGAGCCTAAGATGCACAAATCAATTCAGAAAAATGATATGATTGATAACTATAGAAGAAAGGAAAACATTTCTCAAAAACCTAGCATAAGCAGTACTATAATTAAAAATCTGTCTTTGATTCTATTAAATGAATACAATTAATAGCTTGACCAAAAAATATTTCCCAAGAACGTGAACAGAGACTTTGGATTCCTTAGAATTGAAAGATACTATTGCCGCAAACTGTCAATATGCCAAGATCTAATCAACAAGTACACAAACAATTCTACTGTCATTGGTTGGAAGGCTAGTTAAACAGTTTGAAGCACCATTACAAATAGATGTTTGCAAGAATATACCTCGGAAACATCCCTGGCAGAGGCGATCGCGAAGCAATAGGCACTGCCTGCAAATCCCAATCATTTTCCATTGTAGTATGATAAATCTGGCACCTCAAATAAGTTTCACATGTTGCTGTTCCAATCAACCAAAGCTTATGATCACCATTACTACCCGCCCCTCCAAATCGGGCCAATAACCTCGCCATTTCCACCACGGCTGTCCTCCCCATCTCCGAAACCATCTGCTGTTGCTGTACCTCACCAAAATCCACAGGATACTTCACCAGCCATTTCAAATCTCCCAAATCAAGAAGTATCCCTCCACTCTTAATCCTACTCTCAATCAAGCAGTCCAATTCCTTTAGCTTCGTAGGTATTTGATTCTTATCGGATAGAAAATGTTTCTCAACCGAAATTGCCTGAACATTACTCAAAGGCCCTTCATGTCCCAATTCCTTCTTCTCTAGTTTCCTCAACAATTCCTTCACCACAGCCTCAGGATCTGAATCCCCAACCAATACCGGGTTCCTTTTCTTAGTTCTTAACAAAATATCAATCACTTTCTTCACTTCTTCATTCCTCTGATTCCCAATCTGCCCCGTATCCCCTTTCTGCAGCCTTGGATTCAGATACATGTTTCGATTAGGCAATTGAACAACTGCAGATGGTTTTGGCATGCTCAGTGTTGATAATTGACCTGGACTAGATAGCCTCCTGGATGCAATACCTCCAAAATTCACATTAGCACCACCAACATGATGATTATGAGCATTCGCATTCCCATTCGAATTCAAATTCAGCAATTGCTCAATCGTGGCCTTAACAGCAGGACTAGAAAAACTCGCCTCGTGCATAACCCTGCTAACACTGGGATCATCCAGTATCGAAATAATCAGCTGCTCCAGCTCCACCTTAACAGCCAGCAGGGGCTGCTGTTGCTGCTCGGGGCACCCCCGCCTCTGATGCGCCTGCGCGCGCTTCAGGGCAGCCATTAGCGCATTCGAAATCCCTGGCTCCATACCAGGAGTCACGTTCTGGGCCGTGGGGAGCCTCTCCAGGGCCACGCTGAAGCAGAGCTCTAGCGCTCGGCACTGTAACGGATGGCTAGAATTGGGGTGAGAACGGATGCATGCCTGTCTTAAAAACCCTGATGGCGCCGCCAATAGAGTCGCCGCCACGTGTAGCGGCGTCGTCTGGCCGTGGTTCCGGCGGCCAGCCTCCGCAATTGAATGGTTCAACACACTCGCCGCCTCAGGCGTCAGACTTTGCTGAATAGTACTCAACCCTGTTCTCATCCTTCTCTATCAAAATCGATGATTTCAAAGAATGGCCTAAACTCAAGAATCTAAATAATTATTCAAGAAATGCTGCAAAATTTAGATTTTCAGCTAAAATGAACAAAACCCAATAATTCAGAAGTGAAGAAAATCTTATTTATGCAAAGAAAATGAAATCCAAGAGGGACAATATGTATGAAATTGACTGGTGTCCCTCAATTTTGGTAATCTCGAATAGGATTGCGCATCTATGCATGCGTGACACTAAAAAGCTGTATGAAAATCAACGCGAAAAGGAAGGATCACATCCCTTTTCACATAAAAGCGTAAAACCCACAAAAAATAACCAAATCAAAAAAGGAAAATGGTATAATAAATGTTTCTCACTGATTTTTTTGAATTAATGTGAATGGCATAATAAATGAGAGAAAAAAAATGGAGCAACTTTCTGATACAACTCAGAAAAAGCCACAAAAAAATTTAGTAGCGTCAGAGAAGGGAGCATGCAATGTTTCTTGTATTGTTTTGTTGTTGAGAGCGAGAGGGAGGGAATTTATGGAAAATAGGGACAATGGAAGTATTATCAGTTGCAAGGATCTCTGGGTAAAATATGCTTTCTTGGTACAGTAACCTGCTATATTGTTTTCTGTAATAATTTTCTTTTTCAAAACTGAGTTTTCCTTTATTTTTTATTAAATTCACATGTCCCGCCACGTCCTCTGTCAATTAATTTATCTAAAAGTTTAACTAAGCTTTCTCTAAAAGATATGAAGCACTTGTAGAGAATTATCAAATCATGTTTAAAAGTAACTTCTTATTCTTAAAATCAAATTTTACATTATTAAAAGTCTTTTCAAACGGACCTAAAAAGCACTTGATGTTGGCAAATAATTATATTATCGTGAATTAATTTGGGCAGAATAACGTTGTGTAAAAATGAACGATATAAAATATTAATGGTCGAGACAATAGTTCGACTCTTTCTCCTTAAAACGATAATGTCCCACAATGATGCTAACGGTTTTCCGGCACTCGTCTACCAAGATACAACAATTTCGACTTATAATAGTAACACTCCAAATTACAAGATTCGATGAACCTACTCACGTTTTGATCTTTCTAAAAATTTGAAATCCATTTGTTTATTGAACTTATAAGTGTGTTTTATTCAATTTTTATTCGATCATTACTACAAACCCAATACGTCGTACGCACAACATTTTATCTAAAGTGGGTGGGATTAAAACAAAATATATAGGGTAGTCCCAAAGGGATATTTTAGTCACTACATCGTATCATCAAATTACAGTTTGGTGACGTACGCTATCATTAACCTATTACACGTTTTTTGAGTCTAAAATGACCTTTTTCGACCGCGCCATCTTTTGACACTTCTGTGCCTATGTATTGAAGGTTTTTTCTATGTTAAACAAAAAATTCTTCGCAAATTTTATACAGGAAGACAATATTGTTTACAAAATTCATACAAGGAGACAGCCGTAAGTGTACCAGAACTCATGTACCAAAAGGGAAGAATAATTTGTATGTCACAATTAGTTCACTATTTAAATTAATTGACTGAAATTAGATTATAATTTTTTTTTTGGGAATCGAAATTGGGAAGGAAAAATATCTTAGGTTATATAGATTGAGAATAAGAACAACTTGTACTCTAATCGATAACTCAAAATAATATAAACAAAAATACTTTGTTGTTCCTCGAATGAATGTGTTCTTTTTATCTCACTATTAATATGTATACATTTTTGTTAGTCTTAATCTTTTGGTTGTTTTGTGGAAAAAATAATTTTATTATGTTGCAGTGTTACTTTTTGCATCATTTAACATATGACATATTGATATTCATACCGACAAATGTATATGCATACCATATCTTGCCGAAACTATGGACTCATTTAACCTTTAGAATTATTTAAAAAAAGGTCATTATTTATTATTTATTTCTTTGTGTATTTGTGTGTGTGTTTGTGTGTGTGAGAGAGAGAGAGAGAGAGAGAGAGAGAGAGAGAGAGTTCATTTGGTTATTAATAAATCAAGAAAGAAAAAAAAGAAGAGAACTTCCAATATAACTTATTTAAATTGATTAAAGCAAGTTTGGTGTGTTCTAAAGAATTCAAATATACCCTTTTAAGGTTTTTTCGCCAAACTTATTTTATACCAATAAGTAACTTTTGATTCTAGAAGTTCAAAGAAGACCACACCTCGAGAATGATACACATTATAATAATTCCTTTAATTTAAAAGGACCCAAGCTCATAATCACCTTTAAACACCCGACCCCACCACACTCCTAGAAATTTAACCTCAAAAGCTATTTACTATGAGACTCTATACCTTGACAAAAACGTTTATCCCACTACATCTTACACCTTTTTCATGCCACCCAATCCTACCAATTATAAATAGACATGATTCGTAATACTTTTTTTTCCTTCCACAAGACTTCTATTTTCTTGTCATTGCTTAAATAGTAATATTATTTATCATTATGATGATGAAACATCGATAATGTGACAACTCATTATCTCTCACATTTATCCCTCTCCTCCCCCCTTTCTCTCATAACAATTAAACTATCCAATTTCATAAACTGCCACAATATCGATGTTCCATCATTATAATGATAAATATCATTATTCTTTGCTTAAATAGCAAAATTCAACCTATAGTAATTCCATGAGTCTTTTTTTCCTTTGCAATTGATGGGTTCATGATTCAATAAAACTTGTAATTGATGGAATATTATGAGACAATTGGGCCCATATCCTTTTTCACTAGTGCAAGCCACACCCCACCTCACTTTATGCATGTATGAATATATCCAAGAACTATCATTGCATCAAGTTCAAACTTCAAGCAAAGACATAAAAGGGTTTTGGTGGCTCCTTGTACTCAAAGGAGGTAGACTTTTTACTCTTCATTTCCCATTCACACTTGTGAGTTTAGGATATATGGTAAAGTAGCTTTTCTTTATGATAACGAGAGATGCGCATTACGAGAAGCGCCAATAAGATTACCAAAAAGATAATCAATGATTAATAGCTTCATCTTTTTGCATAAACAAATTACATATTTAGAACGTAGTTATGAAAAGTGGAGATGATACCGGATTAATACAATACCAATTTGTTGAAGACGATACGAGATTATAGACATGATATGAAGTAAAGATCACAAGAATACAAGAACAATGTGATTTTGTAGAGAATTGAGATTTTGTTATAATATGGAGAAAGAATACAAATATTATGTGTTTACAATTTGTCTAATAACTTCTAACTTGTACAAAAATACAATTAAGAGTTAAACTATATATAGGGAACGTCCAAACCCTTATATTAGAGTTTTGTTGAAGGAAAATGCCAATAACGAAAGTCCAAAATGGAAAATGAGACCAAACAACGTAGGTAAATAGAATAGGTGGTGCCGCAGCGCAGGTGCTGACCTTGCTGTTAATATTAACATTGTGATGCCTAGGCTCCTCATCTCCGACACAAACTCCTTCCAATGATTTTTTTTTTCATTCTAAAGTCTTTTTTAAGTCCAACACAAATTCCTACCCTTAATGGGCTTCCAGTAGAATTTCAATTAAAATTTACGAAGAAATCTTGAATAGGATTTCACAATTGTATTCCAAATATGATTCAATTAATATGCACTTTTAAAATTCCTAATTATCTTCAACAAAAAATTTGGGTCACAACCAAATTCTAACAATAGTATTAAACAATATATAATTAACATTTATTCTTTTTAGTATTTTGTCTTGTACCGTTCCTCCCTACTAAACATGTTACAAGAGTGTAATACATATGAAAGGTAGACATTGACCTAAACAGCTTAATTGATAAGGTATAATTTGATCCAATTGCACATCACTTTTTTGCTCGATACTCTTAAAGTCATACCTTTATTCGCTTCCATTTAAAACAATCCCTTATAAAAAAATATTTGAATAAATTTTTCTTTCCTCTTAAGACTACGGTTAAAGATTTTATTTTATATATAGACTCTACGAAGAAAATGTTTATCATGATATTTGTATGTTTCCAACTCGAAACCATGCTTTCACTTCAATTCATGATTTTAGCAATTGTTGGGTATAAATACATTTGCAAAAATGGAGGCACCGCCCAGCCTATCTATGCTATTCTTTTCCAAGTGTGGGGGCTATAAGAGATGCCAAAATCTTGGTTACAAAGAACATTGGAATCCACTTCCTTCAACTTTTGAATTTTCAGAGAGAAAAAGAACAAAAAAAGTTCTTAAGGGCATTTTTCACATGCATAACTAGAGAATATGGTGCAGACTAAAATAAAATTTGAACTACTTTTTCTTTTTTAATCCCGTGCAATACTGAATCGATAGACAAGGAGATGCAAGTCTTGATTGAGTGACATAAATATTTCACAAGTTTATTTTTCTGAATCATGTTTAGTCAATATCAAACGTACTATTAAAATGCGCATCGTCCATTATATTGTACTTTAAGCCTATCCAAATATGCATTCATGTTTTGACATGCTTAAATTTAATAAACTTGCTATTATCAGCAGATGAACTCTTTACACTCCGGAAGGAGGGAATTATGATATTTGTTAGAAGGCCAGATCGTGATACCCACATCATATTATCAAGCAAAAAAAAAAACGCTGTGTGCTTGGATCTAGGGAGAGAGTTTGTGCTTTATTTTCAGACGAGAATGCTAAATTAGACAAATGTTGAGAAAGTGTCAAGAAAAATGTTGCTCATAAAGTCGTGTTATTTGCGTAATACATCAATTGAGATGTTCACACACATCGAGGCACACAAGATGATATGAGATGACATGATGAAAGTCGACCTCATAATGAAGAGGTTGTAAGCCATCACTTGAATTCAAAGATTTGAAAACATTTTGACAAATGCTATCATTCACAAGTAATCTAAGCTATGCTCGATTGGATTTGGCGCATGATGATTTTAATCCTTCTGTGAATATGAGCACTTTCTACCATTAGTTGGATTATACTAGTCTCGTGTTAATTTACCCCAATGGAATGTTGAAAAGAGTCAATTCCTCTTGATTATTTTTGAAAAACGCGTAGTTCGATCCTAACAACACATAGAGGTGGCGAATAGGTGTATAATGCAGAATTTAAAATTACTAACGAATTAAATAGACACAAGTCACTTTTTAATTTTTTTTCTAGATGATTAAACATGCAAGTCATTTTAGTCCTAAGTTTGAATACCGCAATTTATATGATCAATCAATAAACAAACAAAAGCAGTAAACCAAT
>CAIGRP010076772.1:0-13336 GCA_903798385.1 Fraxinus cuspidata
TTTGAGTTCTTTATATGGTTAAAAAACTTATGAGAAGACCTTTCTAACCATACTAATTTTACTACATGAAGATAAATGAGCAGATGACAGTAAATATTTAAAGTTTCTGCAATTTTATCCAATGTTTCGCTCTTCTCCAAATTTATAAAACTAAAAATTTCCAAACTTTGCAAATATTATCTATATCATATAAGGAATATGCTGTAAGAATTTTGTGAATTTATATTGCATATTTCATGACATACCACTAACAATGTTTCAAGTTTCAACAAAAATAGCATACACGCATTTGTCAACATAATAATTCCATTTACAGCAAGATAGTAAGCAAGGGAAACAACTTTTACGCTCTGATACCAATGTAAGAATTCGTAGCATTCTTTAATATGAGTTTTGGGTCAAGAAACTTACTTGAAATGATGAATTTCAAGATCTTTTCATGGTTGATTAACCTTGCATTCCAAAGTTCCAAAATCTGCATTTCTTGTTTTCTAATGGTCTCAATCCGATCACAATCGAAGTGGATTATTATCCACAATCTAAGTGTCTATTTTTGTGAGATTTCATGTCCAAATTATGGTTATAAGGACTTTCCAATTTTGGTGTAAATTTCCATACGCATTTTTTCTTCATTGTTCATGCCATCTTTTTCCTTCTTTTTCCAATGCATAATCATCGGAGGTTGTATGGGAGTTGAGGGTGGTNCAATTTTGGTGTAAATTTCCATACGCATTTTTTCTTCATTGTTCATGCCATCTTTTTCCTTCTTTTTCCAATGCATAATCATCGGAGGTTGTATGGGAGTTGAGGGTGGTTATAGGGAGTTGCATGTTTGAACTTCAAATTCAAACTCCCTCCAACCCTTTTAATAACTTGTGTGTCAGGTTATTCCACATGGGCGACTCACGACCCGTATTTTTCTAACAGCGTCAATGTCCAACTTCCAGCTGCTAGTCAATCTACAGCCAAATGCTAATGTCAGTCATTCTACTAATGCTGGATCTAAAGGAGTACATGCTTCACCCCTGCCTGATATTTTTAATCCTAGCATTGCTACTGAAGCTCCCATTTCAATGATGAATGGTTCAAAGAAAGAGGAGATTAAAGCATTTGATTTTATCTTGGTAAGTCTGTCCTGATGTTTATAAATCTCATATTAGTGGGACGTTATTACACCTTATGATTTTCATTGGACCAATGGAAAGCACATAGATGCTCGAGAATGCCTCAAATTTACTGAAGCTGATTATTAGTGTTCTTCTTTTAGGTATAGATTTGTCTAATTCACTAGTATAGAAATAAGTGTGAGGTCTAGTTGCCCAGTCTCTGTTTCCATCCACGCTAACGGTAGTTACTGATGGATGGTCATTATCAACTCATTTGGCCTTTTGTTAATTCAGAGGAGATAATGGATGAAGCATTCTATCATATTGATGTCATAGAATGTTAGAAATCGAAGAAGGTTCCTCAGTAGGCATGTTAATTTACTGTTACCATTGCATGACAGTTAATTTAAATTCATTCTGGATTGTTGAGGCCCGTTCATCATGTAGATTTAAGAGTTAAATAATTGCTTGAAATTGAGAGTTGGTGTTGGCGGAAATTGTTAACTTTAGTTAATATTGCAGGATCATCTGGCTGCAGCTCATGATCCAAAGAGGGTGATTTGAGTTTTTAGTTTCATTACACATCATGAATGTTTGAAATGAAGCATCTACTTTACTACTGAAGCAAGCTCCAAGTGAAAAAGATTCAGAGGTAGTTCTATCTGCATAAGGTAAAGAGTAATGGCCCCTCGGAAACTACAGATACATGAAATTCGGAACCGAAAATTGTATGGAAAAGATGGAAGTTATTACGCTGTTGTGTTGAGAGACAAGGTTTTGAAGGATATGTTAGTTTTCCCAATTGTGCAGTCATTACATGTTTTTTCTCTTGTAATGATTTTTGGTTCTTATGTTTATTTTATCTCCAATTCTACAGCTACGTACCTGTATGTAATTTAAAGGGGAACTCTTATATTTATGTCCTGAGAGATGGCCTTTAGAAATGCATATGAAGTTCATTTCTATACTAGACTCAGCTTTTTTCTAATGTTACTGTTGCTATTCTTGTGCTTGTTTAGTTCAGTTGATTGTATCACAAGTAAATCACCAACTTTATTTAAACAGTTTATAATTCAATAAATTACAAAATATACCATGACGTTCAGCAAATTAATGTGGATAAAACTACTTTGTCAGAAAGATTTGATAGAAAGCTTGATATAATTGCATGTGGAAATAGATGATTGGATGGAAAAGCTAACCATGTTTTAAAACATTCAATGATATAATGTCGTGTGATATTATGTAAAGATTTATGTCAACCTTAGTGTTCATATAGTATGATTGAATTAATGTACATTGTTGACCCTAAAAGATAAGACAACAGATGTCAGGCTCACTCACGCTAAGTCAAGCACGATTCCAGCATGTTCCTACCGGAATAATGGCGGTAATAAGGAGGGAATAGACGTGGGAGATACTTTGCGGCGAGAGACAAAAATGTTCAAGCTCCGGCGGGTGGAACAAAAGCAACCACACTAACATCGATTGCCTGGCATAAATCAAACTGATCTATGTAATAACAAACATGAATATGTGGAAGGATAGATGAAGTAAGAACACAATTGATTGAGAAATTCTGAACCTGCAGATGATGATCTTCCATAAGAACTGGAGGTGTTGGCCTCCGTAATTTGGGTGAGCGGTTTGGCCTCCACCCATTTAGTGAAATAGTGAACGGCGACAATTGCGAAACTAAAATTTCCTCTTCCTTTAAGGCGATGTCCTATAAGATCGACTCCCCATTTTGCAAATGGCCAAGGACTAGATACAACATTCAATTCTTGAGAGGCTGTCTTTAAATTGTAGCAAAGAGTTAGCATTTGTCACATTTCCTAACGAATTATTACGCATCATTTTTCAATGTGGGCCAGTAATATCCCTATCTCAGTACTCTCTATGCTATAGACCATCCCCCAGCATGGTTTCCAAATACTCCTTCATGGATCTCCCGGAGTACGTAATCTGCTTGTTCACCTCCGATACATATGAGTAAAGGTAGTGAGAATCCACGTTTGTATAGTACATCGTCTTGTAAGACAAAGTGGGCAGCTTTTCTTTTGAGCTTCTAAGCCTCCTCCTTTTCGGGAGGTAGGGTCTGTTTTTTTATGAAAGATATTATTGGCTTTATCCAAGCTAGAGTGTCTTCAATCCACATAATCGTCCCGCCCGCGACGATGGAAGGTCTAGAAAGATATTCTATAGGTACGTATGTGAGTAGTTCATATTCTCTACTGCTTGCCAATTTAGGTAGTGCGTCGACATGGGTGTTCTTAGTGCATGGGATTTGCACTAGTTCGAAACTCTCAAAGGATGGGATGAACTCCAAAACCAATTTGAGGTATGCCGCCATAGACTTATCTCTGGCTGAGAAGTTACCATGAACCTGACTTACCAGAGCTGGGAGTCACTGCTGAAGACCAGCCTTCTTACTTGCATTTCTTTAGCTAGCCTTAAGCCAGTGATAAGGGCCTGATATTCTGCTGCATTGTTGGTGGCCTTGAAACCAAATCTCATAGCACAAGTAAGCTTATGTCCCTCTAGGCTGACCAGAACAACTCCAGATCCTGACCCTGTCTCCCCTGAGGACCCATCAACCAATAGACTCCAAATTGGAGGTTCAGCAGACTCCATCACTTCTTCTATTTCCGGGATGGGGGTGAATTTTGCCACAAAGTCTACTAGGGCATGGCCCTTGATGGCAGACCTTGGTTTAAAAACAAGGTCAAACTCGCTGAGTTCCATAACCCACTTCAGTTATTTTAGAACAAGTGTTAAGTACCTTAGATTTTGTAGGAGATAGAGATATACTTCTAACCCTTGATGACCCATTGAGCTATTTTCAAAATGAGTTAATGCAATTGATTAAATTTTAATTAGCATAGAGATATAGTAAGTTAAACCAATTGATTATGGCTAATTTCGCTCGAGAGAAGTAACTAGTTAAAATAGTAAAATCGGGTCTAACATATTAAAATGAGTAATATGTTAATTTACGCGTGGAGAAACTAATAAGGCGATGGTTAAGTGAAATCATGAATCCCAACTACTTTATTCTCCCAATTTTCCTTAATTTTTATATTTATTATTTTGTAGAGTTTTTAGTTTATTTCTTTATTTTTAGAATCAAAATCTTAGTTTGTGTCACTTTGTTAAAATTAAATTAACTATTGTGTAATTAAAAGTAAACATTCCTCGAGGGATATATTCAGACTCATAGTCCACATTATTAACCCCCATGTAGAGGTAGAACTGCCTTGGATGAGGTGAGGCCTTTTTTGTAGCTGAACCCCCATGTAGAAGTCGAACCCCTCCATGAAGAGGTCGAACCCTTATAGACGAGGCGAGATGATGCGAGGTGCCATAGGGATCTTCCGTACAAGATCTTTCATGATTTATGATATGACCACTCACTGCAGCAGTTACTCTACCAAGTCAAAATGTCAAGTTTAGTCCAATAAGCTAAGCCATATATAATGACGCCTATGATAAGGCGTTTCGACCGACAATTGCCTTTTTATCCAACATTCATTATTTTTCGTCTACTAAAATAAAAGCTCACCTTTAGTGTCATTTAAAGGTAATGCAATTTTATACACTCAACTATATGGTTGCTTTCTCATTGTTCTCTTTACATATTCCCGGATTCGAAATCCTTTCCGTGGTTTACGACTTTACCATGTCTCATACCCAAATATATATACACAAGTAGACTGACTTAATTGTTGAAGTACTCGAAACCGCCTCCGCCATCACCGGAGAAGGCCACATGCTCTAACAATTTGTGTGTGTTGAAAGGAGGCTATATGGATGTGAGTGAAATCGAGATCTGTTGGCCACGTCATCCGTTCAGATTTTGTAGTCAACAGATTGGCGCTGTCTGTGAAAAGTCGTACGCTTAACCACAAGAAAACTCTATGAAAAAATCTTATCGAAAAGAGTTTCATTTTTACTCTTGAAAAATGTTTTATTCTTGAATAAATAATAAGTGGAAGTTTCAAAGGAATAAGTTTCCAAGTTTTTTTTACTACTGGGTGTCTTAGTCTTTTTTGAAAAATGACGATTTAAGGAGAAAATCTATTATAGATTACCTTCTATTTGAATAAAGAGGCGTCCATCTACCATGAGTGCAAGTGAAAAAGAATAAATTTCAAGAAGAACAAGAGGTCATTGAAGGAGAAGCCATCCTAACTCATTTCACTCACCTCAGACCTCATCATCGTAGAGGCCGTAGTGTCACAGCTTGCCTCACAAGAAAGGTGACATAAATAGCCTCCAACATGAGGAATATAGCAGAGCAGAGCTCCATCATGCAACAACTCTTTATACACTTCGAGAAGGTATGCATATGCTCGAAAATATGACATTAATCTTTTTGGGTTCATAGGTCATTGTATCATCCAAGAGGTTAAATTTCTCTTGTAGTTGGTGAAAGAGCCCCTAGTAGCACGTCACTTCATGAAGTTCATATCAGTAGACAATAAGTACGCCTATAATGGAGTGCTAGGAAGACCTTGCCTGGAAATATTCTGGGCCATCACCTCCATCAATCACTTATACTTGAAGTCTCCAACTGATAATGACATCGCCACCATCAAAGGCAACAAAACCAGGCTAGATAATGCTACATGAACTTTACGTACAACTGTTACTTTACGTCCATCACCTAATCTCATACCTTTATTTTTACATGCACCAGCTACGCTCCGTCCCTAAATTAATTTTAGGTTTTGGGGTTTTGGTTTGAGGAGGGTGCTTTTGATGCAATTTGTGAAATTGCAGGTTCTTGCTTGCAATATGAAATCAAAGGTCAAATTGCAATTTTTGCTTTCAATTTTAGAAATTAGTGTGTCCTCGTTTATAATTTTAAATTGGGTTAAAATGCAATTTTTCTCAAAAGAGGTTTTGAATGCAATTTTGAAAAATGATTTAAATTTGATTTCGAAAAAGTTTGACCTATATTTTCAATTGACCTAAATTAAAATTTTACTTTAAATTCGCGTTTTTTTAATTTTTTGTTAAATTTTAATTTTAACTTAAAATATTAAAATTTGACCATAAATTGAAGTAGATTTGGACTCCAATTCAATATTTAATTAGAATTTGATTTTAACTAAATTGTCTCGCTCTAATTTTTTTTTTTTTTTTTATAGAATTACAGTTAGACTTTAATTTGGTATTTAATTAGAATTTGATTTTTACTAAATAGTTCCGTCCTATAATTTTGGAGGTAGAGTTGGACTCTAATTTGATATTTAATTGGAATTTGATTTTAATTAAATAAATTGGCTACTTAAATACTTGATTTAATTATTTTATTATTTTGACCCATTTGTCTAAATTAGTTTAGATGACCTTAATTAAAAGAACCTTGAAACATGTTTGCATAGAATATTAGATATTATGCATGAATGTATTTATATGATGAATGTTTGATTAATAAAAGATTATGTGGAAGTGTTGAATGATTGGTTTTATTCTTGTTGTTGGGCATGCGAGCTCTTTATTAATTTTGGACCCATAAGTCCATTATTATTATTATTATGGGCTTGCATGTCTAATTCATTAGGCATGTGTGCCAACTAGTATATGATACATGTTGCACTTAGATTAATTGATTAAGCAAGAAGATGAGGATACCATGGAGATGGTGCATTGCATGAGTCAATACAATGTTCCCTAGGAACTAACCAACCAGTCTTTCATTTAGATCTGAAGGCTAGATAGTATTAGTCCATAATCGTCCACAATATTATATATATGTTTATTTGAATGTTAGATGTATGATAAAATACGTATAAGTATTATGATGAGTCATTTGCATAATAAATTCATCGCTAAAATATTAAGTCAATTTGTTTTTCGCATTCCATCATTATATAGAAAAACGAGAGTTCCATATCGTCTCAACTTGTTGAGTAGACTCAAGATTGGTCTATTAAGAATATGTTTGGCACTATGGAATTTTAGATATTTCTGAATGATGAGTTCAACTAAACTAGAATTTATCATTTGTTGAGTACACTCAAGGAGATAAATTCTAGAAACAAATTGAGTTAACATATAAGATGTAAGAGGAGAAAAGATGTCAGCTTAATTATTTGAGAGTTGTATATAAATATAATTGATAATAGTATCTACTCAAATGTTTATAAGTAAGGATATGAATTTGAGAGGCATTCTCGACGCCAGCAAACTGATCGAGCCAAATTTTCTTGATGGCACCGCAATCTAAGAATTGTTCTTGAAGCGTGAAAAAATTGATTGTCTTTGGACAGCCTTTTCCAGAGACTCCTACCGAGAAATGAACTGAGGAACAAATTGTTGTTTATAATAAACACAGTGATAAAGATAATACTACAATATGTGGGATACTTGTAGCTATGTCGTCTGAGTTGCAAAATCAATATGAGGATATGAATAATCATATGTAGAAAGATATGAGACTTCCAAACAGCTATTGTAACGTCCCGACCCCGTATAGATCGAAACATCTCTAGAACAATTGTTCTTTAGCTTTAGATTTTGAAAATTTTTTAAATAATAATTTAATTAGCTATGCTTTTTGCGGAAAATGTAAAAATTAAACTAAGAATTTTCTTTTTTCTTTTATTTTTTATTATAACACACAGTTTACTATTGACCAAACTACCAATGAATTTCTCATGAGAAAACTACTTCTGAACAATAACATAACATAATTCCAAAAGAATTTATAAAAGAAATAAAGTGCTGAGCAAACCCATGAATATGCCTGTTTTATTACGTGAACAGTGACAAGTAAATATTTACCACATAAATAAAAAGTTTAAGTTTTCCATGCATGAACAATTTAGGCAGTAAGTAAGAAAATAATCAGTTTTGCTTTTTCATTTCGTGCGGTAAGTGTCAAAATAAACTCGTTTACATAGTCATCAATCTCAAAATTTTACGAAATTTTAAGGGTATGTAGGGAACCTCTTATAATATGACGTACCCAAAAATCAGCTTTCGACGGCAACATCTGAGGTACTAAAATATTTTCCAAAACTTGCAGCGATTCTGTTTGGAAGATAAATCAGCACAATCTACTTAAAGTGACATATAAAATTCTAAAGATATCGGATTTACGTGATTTCAAGTTTATTCAGTAGCTAACCCATGAGGCTATCAAAACCCACTAGTTTTGTCCAAAAAATTCAAGTAATGACCAAGTTTAAAAATTTTGAAGTCAAAGGCAGAAGCTGAATTTTTTTTTTTTTTTTAAAAAGCAATACTAAATCTTATCGCTAACAATTTTGTGTTAAATGGTAACTTGTACGTCAATTTCTAAAACACATAGCTACTTTTAAATATAAATAATTCATAAAAATCTTCTTAGAATGGTACCACAAATGATGTTCACAGAGAGCTATTTATAATAAAAAATGTGGACATTTCATAATCGAATTAAAACATGAAGTCTTTGACTTCTCCATAGCACGTTGCATCTTCATCTACCATCGTCCATGTTCCAAGCAAATCAAATCAATCTGTAGGAAGGGAATTAACCCATGAGTTTAAAACTCAATAGAGATCATGGGTGCATTTCGTTAACAAATTAGAAAATTCGAACTATAGATTCATACCGTCAGACGTAGATGGATTTCTGACAAAATCTAATTTCTATAGAATTATCACAACACGTAGAGCCGGAGAATGATCATTTCAACTATAATAGTGTCGAAGCACCGTACCTCGAGGTACCAATTCATTCATACTTTTAATGAAAAATCATAACTTGAAAATGAAATAACCACTTGCACCTCAACCTACCTTAGTTTGAAGCTGTTGAATGGACGAAATTGGACGGTGAATGCTGTTTCCCGATGACACCCAAAGTTTGAAAAAAAAAAAAATCTGCTTCCCTTTTCCCTTTTATTACTTGGGATTTTTTTTTTCTTGTTCACAATGTGTACATTCGTATATATAGGAAAGGATATGAATGATTTGGAGGAAAATGAAAAGTAAATTCCAATTGGCCCTTGAAAATAAAATGTTGGCAGCCATTCATTTACCATAAAAAACAATTGAAGTTTATGTCTCATTTCTTACATTTTGTTACAACCGTTTCATGTCCTAGCAATCATTCACCAATTAAAAAGAATTGAAGAGAGGTTAAGGTTCATTTCATGCATTTAAATTTTGAGGTACATGTGTGCGTAATGCAAACGTTTATTTTATATTTGAGGGTTAATATTTTATCATTTATTAATTAATACAAACGTTTCCTCCCATATCTATATTCCTGTGTGCGTATACATATTCATACATACATACATGTGTGTGTGTGTGGGGCTGGTCCTTTTGAATTTTGAGGTAGATGAAATGAAGTGGATTTTAAATTTAATTTATTATCATTATTACTATCGTTTTCACCCTTGGTCCCTATAATTTAATTACTTAGCAAAATAAGGAAATAACAATATAAGTCCGCAAATAGAAACTTACAAATCCTCTTTTACTTAAAATTTATAATTTGGTCCTTTGAAATGATGTGTCAGCAAATTTGGTTTTAGAAATATATATTTGATGTATATCGGGCTAGTATTGGGCTTTCATTTTATTATGTAGGCCGGTTATAAGGCTCGTTTATGAGCTAGGCTTGTAGTGTCAGATCATCACATTAAAATATGAGTCTAATTTTTTTTTTTATTTTTTTTTGGGATTCTACATCTATACCGGTGTAAAATGGCAAAAAGGTCTTCAATCAGTACTCATGTACTGAAGATAATTGGTTTTATCAAGAAGTTGGCTCAATTTCAATGGACCATGATCTAAATGTTGACTTGGTTCTACAATCTCTGCTAGAGAGCATTTCACAGTTTATTATAAATTCAACATAAATAAGCTAGAGTGCACACTCCCTATGTTGCTAAACATGCTTAACACTATTGAGCACAACTTCAAAACCAGTAGTGAGAATGTATTGGCCACTCATTCCTCCAAAGGCACTAAGAGGAAGACCAAATGAAGTTTTAAGAAAATATCCAAGAAGACAAAGAGCAATAACAAGACAATCAAAGCAAATAAGGATAATGCTAAATCTAGTGACCGGTGCTATCATTGTAAAATGAAAGGTCATTGGAAGCGGAACTGCAAGGTTTATTTTGCAATGTTGAAGGGAAAAAAGTCATATAAAGCTTCCACTTCATGTATATTTGTAATTAAGGTTAATATGTCTACTTAATTTGCTTCATGTGTATTAAATACTTGATGTGAATCTCATATTTGTATAAATATGCAAGGACTAAAGAAAGTAGATCACTGCATGAAAGAGAAGTTGACCTGCGTGTGGAAAATGGAGCAAGAGTTGCTACATTTGTTGTAGGAACATACTTCTTATCTTCGGGCTTAGTTTTAGAATTAGAGAATTTTTATTTTGTTCCTCCCATTACCAGTAACATTATTTTTATTTCATGATTGGGCATGAGTGGTTTTTCAATTAATGTTAAGGACAATCGTTGTTCATTTTATCGAGATGAGATCTTTTATAGTTGTGGTACTTTACAAAATGACATTTATATTCTTGATATCGAGTCATCTATTATAAGTATAGGAAATAAAACTTATAAAAGTGATAATCTAAATAATATATATCTTTGGCACTATAGACTGTGTCATATAAATGAGAAACGCATTCCCAAATTATATAAAGACGGATATTTAGGGTCCTTTGATTTTTAATCATTTCACAAATTCGAATCATGTCTACGGGCAAGATGACCAAATTCTCCTTTACTGGAAAAAGGAGAAAGGCTGCACAATTATTGGGCTTAATATTGATGTATGGGGACCCATGTCAATCACCACTAGAGGTGGTTTCTCTCATTTAATCACATTTATTGATGACCATTCTAGATATGATTATGTATACTTGATGAAGTTCAAGTATGAAGCACTTGAAAATTTCAAGGAATTCAAGTTAAAAGTAAAGAAACAAATAGGAAAAGGTAAAATCTCCAACTAATATCTTATCGAGATAGAGAATATCTGAAAGAGAATTTTTAAATTGTCTAAAAGAGAATGTGATTCTCTTGCAATGACTCCGCCACATACACCGCAACACAATGGTGTATCTGAATGGACGAATCATGTACTATTGAATGGTGCAATAAATGATGAGCCATGCAAATCTCCCAATTTTTTGTTCATACCATATAACATTTCCTGTCACGTGTGTTGCCCTCACACGTTGCTAGATTTCAATTTGGGACGACAAGTGTACATTGATGATAAATTAAAAAAGGGATATTTTAATTTATCAATTGATTAGATCAACATAATAATTCAGGTCATTAGGTATCATGAACGTAAATCTAATAGGTCACACACAATTGAAGAACTAGAAGAATGATATTATTAATTAATTAATTAATTGGTAAGTGTTGGATATTTGTACAATTAATTAATTGGGTTACTTATTTATTAATGGACCAAATTAATTAATTAGATTAATTAGTGGACAAAGTTTAATTACTTAGATTAATTAAAAGTTGGACCGGGTTAAATTCAAGTGTCGGGCCAGGCCCACTTGGACTTCTATTAATAAGCTGCTATGGTAGAGAAATTTATTTAAAAAATACACACAATTCATTATCTTGCTAGTACAATTAAAGAAAAATCTTAATCTCTCATTCTTGTTCCCCAGTGTATATTTTCATTGGAAGCTGAATAATTAGATAGCTATGGATTGCATATCAAAATTGTTCTTCGTGGAATTAACTAAAAGTATAATTTTTATCATGGTTTCTTTTTTAACACAAAGCATATCCTCGAAAGGAATTGAAATATTATTTAAATTTTACTGTGCATATTAAGTAAATTCTCAATAGTGATATTAGAGCTTACTTTATACTTGTTAGAAATTGTTTTTGTATCTTTGAACAATCAAAAGTTGATTGTTATTGTTTTTCATGTTTTTAGCTTTAAATAAAAATTTATTTTCATCTTCAACCTCTGTTTTTAAAAGGAAAATAACAATTCCTTGGGTCGAAAAATCAGATCGGATTCGTGCAAAAGCGTCCATCGCCACTACTAGGGAAGGCAGCGCCGACAACTTCTTGCGTCAGCGTGGGACTCTACAACAACTGTAGTGCTTCTGGAATGAGCAGTGCGCCAAAGCGGCGCATTGCGTATTGGTTGTTATAGAGCCACGATGTTCGGCACCGCTATAAGAAATGATAAAATTTTAGGCTTTTCGAGATTGGCGACGGAGACCTCTGATGCAATTTGATAAATTACAAGCATGTCAATTTGTACATGTTAAAGGGAAGGCCTATTTGTAATTTGAGAAATTGGAGAGTCTATTTATAATTTCAAAATATGAGTGAGAATGCAATTTCAAAAACCGGTTTGAATTTAATTATTGAAGAATTTCAAATTAAGAATTTCAAAATCGTTTTATCCAAATTTTAATTTTGACTCATTTAAAATTTTATTTAAAAGTCACGAATTTTTAAATTGTCCTTAAAATTTGATTTTAACTTAAATATTTAACTTTTACCCTAAATTAAATTTTAGTTTATTTAGGAGTTTTATCCTAATTAAAATGTTAATACAATTGGAATTAGAGCTTGAATTTAATTTAATTCTAATTAAATAAGTTTGCCCTAAAATATTGGAATTGGAGTTGTACTCTAATTTGATATTTAATTAGAATTTGATTTTAATTTAATTATCTTGTCCTATAATTTTTTTATTAACGCTGGGCTCTACCTTGGTACTTAATTAAAAATTGGATTTTAATTAAATAAATTTTCTAGTTAAATTAATTAATTAAATTAAATAATTATTTAATTGTTTCGATCAATTTGTCTAAATTAGTTTAGACGAACTTATTGTTAGAAACTTGAAATATATTTTCATGTAATATTAGATATAATATAGAAATGCATTTATACAATTATTGTATATTTATTGGATGATTTTGGACTCGACAATGTGGATGTATTGAATGGTTAATTTAGTTTTATGGGCCTACGGGCTCTTATCATTTTGGACCTACGAGTCCATTATTACTATTTTAGGTTTACTTGTCCAATTGATTTATACAAGAAGAAGAGGAGACCATGGAAATGGTGCATTGCATATGTCAATGCAACACTTTCTAGGAACTGACCAATATGTCTCTAAAAGATGAGATAGTATAAGTTCATAATCGTACACAATATTATAGGTATGTTTATTTGCATATTAGATGTGTGATAAAA
>CAIGRP010076777.1:0-10789 GCA_903798385.1 Fraxinus cuspidata
GAAGCATTAATGTGCGTGAAGGACGGGGAAGACGCTTATTATGGAATACAAGATAAATATGCCGAAATTGCTAGTCAAGTAAGTGATATTTAATTTAGTCATATTTATCTCAAAATTTAATTATAGTACCTTTATAATTCTTTAAAAAAATTGTACATGTAACAAGTTGTTCGTGTACAATTTTTAACTCCGCCTACTCCAAATTGAAGTAGCCGGTCCCAAGCCCGGATAAAGGATGAGGGTTTGTTTACCTTTTTTTTAATTACTATTTTAAAAAGGAAAAATATTTTGGAAAATATATTTTTAAGTGTTTAGACAATGTGTATATATTTTCGATTTAGACTTTAATGAGACATGGGTAGACTTATAGTGTTAAAAAAAAAAAAATAGCCGAGCGGCCCACTTTGGGCGAGCTCATGTCCCGGCTCGACCCATTGCCACCACTAGTTGTTCCTTTATTTCTCTCTGAAGATGAGAGTTAGAATAGAATGTACAATAACCCGTGTGATCCAGGGACCATAACCGTATATATATACACTAACGGCCCATTGACCTAATTCGACACATCATGAAATTAGGAATATGATTGGTCTCTACACATAAAGACCCGTACTTTAATTAGATAGCCAAAATACCGAAACCTTATTAGACCACTTTAAACGGGCTTAACCAAAATTGATAGCCTTTAATTTAATACACAATATTTCACATATAAGCCCACATGTTCGATTAAAATCCTTGCAATCTCCCACTTGAGCTATATATGTTACCTTATATTTGTGCATTAAACATAACCTTATAAGTTCTTAGAATTTTGCTATCATTACCGAATGATACTTGGGCTATATGTGTTACCTTATAATTGTGCATTAAACATAATCTTATAAGCACGCAGAATTTTGCTATCATTACCGAATGCATCCTCAAACAATTCAGTCCATAAATCATATCAACATAGGATCAAAGAGGTTTTCGCTACTTATATCGTAACTAAACCCATCAATGGTCACGTATATTGACATAACTGAATGACATGGATCAAACATGGATGTGTAGCATGGAAATTACATGTGATGTGATCTTAACATGCCTATTTTCAACTGATCCTTTTAATACCTTAGTGAGATCATTTTCAAACAAATTCAGAGATAATAAACCAAACACTTTATAACAAAAAACCATATCCAAAATGACAGTACATCTGTCTAATATGAAAAACACAAAAATACAAACTCCCAGTGAAACTAGATATCCTCAATAGATATTGCACCCATATGAGTAGTGTGCTCACGAAAGACCTTGGGTATCAATCCCTTAGTGAGTGGATCGCAACCATAGAGTTTGTCCCAATATGCTCTATTGACACCTGTCTACTCTGAAATCTTTCTTTAACAGTTTGAACTCTATATATTTTGACTTTGTCGAGGTCCCATTGTTATTGGAATACATCACTGCTTATTTATTATCACAAAATAACTTGAATGATTTTTCTATACTGTCCATGATCCGCAACCCAGTGATAAATTTCGCAGCCATATTTCATGGCTTGATGCCTCATAATATGCTATAAAACGCTGCCATGGTGGAAATAGTTATTAGTGTCTGCTTAGCACTCTTCCAGAAAAATAGCACCTCCAAAAAGCAGGTAGATATAACCTAAAGTGGATCTCCTACTATCTTGGCATCCCACGAAATTGAAATCAGAATAACTGATGATCTCTAATTGATCTGATCTCCTGTATGCGAGCATGTGGTCTTTTGTTCTCTGTAAATACCGCATGACCCGTTTTGATACTTTCCAATGATCCATTCCCGAATTACTTAAATATCTCCCTAGCATCCCAACAATGTACGCTATATCTCGACGCATACAAATCTGAGCATATATTAGACTAATGCCAATAATGTACCCTATATCCAGACCCGTACAAACCTGAGCCTACATCAGACTCCCTATAGCTGAAGAATAAGGAATTTTCTGCATTTCTTTAATTTCCAGGTCATTTTTGGGGCATTGACTTAAACTGAACTTGTCTCCTTTAGCCATAGGGGTCTCACCTAGTTTACAATCTTGCATGCCATATTTTTTAAGTACCTTTTCGATATAGCTCTTTTATGATAATCCAAGAATACCTCAAAAACGATCCCAGTATATTTGAATTCCTAATGTAAAAGAAGCGTCACCAAGATTTTTGATCTCAAAATTCTTTACTAGAAATCACTTGATTTCGTTCAATAAGCCTATATCGTTGCTGGCAAGCAATATGTCTCGATATATAAAATCAAAAAAAATATACTTACTCCCACTGAACTTATGGTATAGACATCATCGACCAAATTCATCTTAAAACCATACGAGATGATCACTTGATAAAACTTGTAATACCATTGACGAGAGGCGTGTTGGAGTCCATAGATGTATTTTTTTAGTTTACAAACTTTTTGTTTTGCATCATCCGATACAAAGTTTTTTGATTACACCATATAAATTGTTTCATCAATGTCATCATTGGGAAACGTTGTCTTAGCATCCATCTGATGTAACTCAAGATCAAAATGCGCTATCAATGCCATTAAAACCCTGAAAGAGTCTTTCAAAGAAACATGAGAGAAAGTCTCTTTATAATCGATGTCTTCTTTCTCTATAAAGCCCTTTGAGACCAGACGAGCCTTATACCTCTCCACATCACCCTTCGAATCCCTCTTGGTCTTAAATATCGATTTGTAACCAATGGGTTTTGCACCTTCAGGCAATGGAATGAGGTCCCACACGTCGTAGTTCTTCATAAAGTTTATCTCTTCATTCATGACATCTATCCACTTTTGAGAGTTAGAACTTTCCATGGCTTGATGGAAGTTGATTGGATCATCTTTCACCACTCCAATGTTAACTTCATGTTTTTGGAGAAATACGATGTAATCATTTGAAACCGCAATTCTCTTCTCTTTAGTTGATCTTCTTAATGGCATTGGTTTTTGAGGAAGTAGAGTTTGTTCTTTTGGAACAAGTTGTTGACCTTCAGATGGAGATACAACAATATTGTCTTGATCCGGAGTTGCTTCTTGAACAATGTCAGGGATAGAAACCTGATCTTGATCATTGTCAATAGAAATTGGAGGAATTTTAACGTATTTCTCCTCAAAGACAAAGTCCTTAACCCTTTCTTCTCCTACAAACTCAACATCCTTATAGAATTGTGCATTTTCTATCTCGAGAATTGCCTTAGTTATGGGATTATAAAACATTTAACACTTGGACCTTTAAGAATATCCAATAAAATAGCAACTGATAGTTATTGCATCCAGTTTCTTTTCATTTGGCCTATAAGGCCTTGCTTCAACTGGACATCCTCAAATGTGTACGTATTTCAAACAAGGTATCTTTCCCGTTCAAAGTTCATTAGGAGTTTTATCAGTGGCCTCATAATCTGTAAAGTCAAGGGGATTGAGAATTTCGTTAGACATAAGTCTCTCAATTCTCCTCTTGGAGATGTGACCTAATATCTTGTGTCATAACGTGGTAGAATTCTGGTCGATTAATTTTCATTTTATACCTCGAGTACTTACATGCAAGGATTCATTAAAAGAAGCAGTTGTATCAATTAAATAATGATTATCGTAACCTAATAAAGAATCGAAACAAACCAATTTTGAATCATGAAGCAAACTAAATATTCCATTACGAAATGAACAAGAATAACTAGATTTGTCCAAAATAGAAATAGAAATCAAATTCCGTCGAAAATATGGTACAGTAAATATCTTATTAAGATCCAAATAAAATACAGTCTTTATAATAATCTAAATTTTCCTATTGCTTTTACTTCCACCATCTTGGCTATCGCAACGTAGATGTATCTTTCACCATCACTTGATTTTCGACAACTCAGACAACCCTGCATAGACATAGTGATGTGAGTTGTTGCACCATAATTATCCACCATATGTATCTAGGTACATAAGTTAGATTAACCTTAAAACAAACCAAATGAAGAAGAATGCCTTTCTTTGCACTCCATGCATGACAGTTGGTACAATTCTTCTTTTCATGATCTGCAGCTCCACAGAAGAAACAACAACCCTCAGTTTGTTCCTTATGTTGTTTCTTTTGCGATGCTGTACTTGCAATTTCCTTATCATTTTTCCTTTTCTTGTCCCTTTTGTCCTTAGAGGTGGTGGCTAAATGAGCACTTTCTATCTTGTCATGCTTCAATCTTTCCTCTTCTTAGACAAAGTGTGAGATTAGCTTATTAAGGGACTAGGAGTTCTTTTGACAATTGTAGCTTACCTTGAATTGACTGAAGTATGCCGAAAGGGATATCAGAGCCAAGTGCACTAACAAGTTTTTAGATAAATCCAACTTGAGTGTCTTTAGGTTTGAAGCAATGTATCTCACTTCCATAATGTACTCCCGTATGTTTCATTTCCCTTTGTACGTCATTGACATAAGGTTCACCAAAAGTGTACTAATTTCATCGTTTTTATTCTTGGCAAACCTTTTCTCAAGGTTCTCAAGGAAACCCTTAGCCGTAGTCACCTTATCGGACATAGTGCCCCAAAATGCTTCTAGAATAGCACGCTTTATGACCATCAAGCTTATGCGGTTCGATCGTTCCTACTTTTTCATCTCCCTCATCATAGGTAATCTTATGAGTAAGTGCAATAGGTTGATCGACCCGTAAAGCAAGGTCCTGATCCATGACTTAGAGAACAATCATTACGTTATCTTGCCATGCCTTAAAGTTTGTACCATTAAGCAATGGAATTGAACTGATGCTAGTAGAGATATTAGCACTAGAACCTGAAATTGAATTAGAGAACGATTAATTTGAAGTTCTCACAATCCATTATATGCAAATAATAATTTCAAATAATGGTAGGGCACATCACAAGATACCTAGCACAACATTAATATCTAGTCTTTGGACATAAATATTGATTTGTAAGTGATACTCTTGGTATAGTGATCAAATATTGACAACAAAGAAACATGCCAATCAATAAACATTTCTTTGGACCGATTTATTGATATTGTAGTGATCAAACATTGACAAAAAAGAAACACGTCAGTCAATAAACATTTCTTTGGACCGATTCATTGATCACACATTAAGCCAAATAATCGCCACATGTTTATCACCATAGGTGCATGTGAAATTCGGCCAAATATTGACATTCTTTGGGCTGATCAAATATTCGCATGAATAGCACGCACACAAACACCTTTTAATATTCTAAGTTAGTTAATTTTCACAAGAGTGGTTGCTTTGGCAACATGTTGCATTAATTAATTCACTTTTGAATATTATACCTCTTAAAAGAGTCATTTGTACCAAAATTTGAGAAAAAAATAATCGAATTTGCATATTTGATTTATTTTGAAACTTTAGGTGCTAATGGTTATAATTCAGAACTTTAGGGATCATAAATTAATTATTCAAAGTTTTATGGTCAACAATTAATCATTCGAAACTTTAGGGGTCCAAAAATTAATTATTCAAAACATTAGGGGCTAATTTAAACAAAGTATGAACTTTTAGGGGCTTAATTACAAAATTAAGAATTTTAATGGCTCAAATTAATTAATTTTCAAACTTCGGGGACTGAATTATTAAACCGAGAACTTTAAAGGCCCAAATTGGATGAATTAAGGGGCTAAATCATTAAAGCTTTAAATATGAGGGGCTGAATCATTAAAGCTTTAAACATCAGGGGATGAATTATTAAAGCTTTAAACTTAAGGGGCTGAATTATTGAAGCATTAAACTTAAGGGGCTGAAATATTAAAAATACGTTTTGAAAATTGCAACCCTGACCATAATTTGAAAATTGCAAACAAGGGCGTTAAATCATCTAATTTTCACCACAAGCTTCCGTCTCCAAAATTACCCAAACTGAAGGTAAACCCTAGATAAAAAATAAACATGGGGAGCGCCGCCCCACGGGGACAGAAGGTAGCTTGCCGTTGTGTCACACGCAGCGATGAGGGCAACATTCGTCACTGCAATACTGTCACCATTGCGTAACACCGTGCAAATGCTATATGGTGCTGCGCTGTGCATCACCGTGCGGCGTGGCTCCTGCGACAGCATGTCGCGCGCTATCGTGCACTATTGTCGGCGCTGCTTTGCTGTGGCGCCACCGTCAATGGAGGTAATTTTTTTTTAAGACTGAGTTTCTGGAAAATTGATCGAGTAATTTTCAAATTTAAAAAAACTAATGCCAGAATCGCTAAATTTTAAAACAATAAAATTATCAAGAATCAAATCTAAATTTTGATTCTCAATTATTCAACATGAATAGTCTCCGATACCACTTGTTGGGAAAATACTTTACCGTCATAATGATCGTTCATGTTGGATTATCAAGAATTTGTGGATCGAAGCACAAGCGTACTTGAATCACACATGATTAATGCAATGAACAAGTCTTGTTGTTTTGTTTTTTAGTCTTCTAGATCAATACTTTATTGTTTTATTTCTCTCTGGAAAAGGGAGCCAGAATAGTATGAACAATCACCAGTGTGATCTGAGGACTATATATATATATATATATATATATTAACGGTCCATTGATCTAATTCGGCCAATCATGAAATTAGGAATATGCCTGGTCTTTATACATAAAAGCCCATACTTTAATTAGATACTTCAAAGCCCAAAATACCGAAATCTTATTAGATTACTTTAAACAGGCTTAACCAAAACTGATAAATTTTAATTTAATAAACAATAGTTCACATATAAGCCCACATGTTCGATTAAAATTCTTACATTACTCACTAAACTTTAAAATGCTTTTGAGTAATCACCGAACTTTAACACATTGTACTACATCACTCACTCACCATGTTTCATTAGTCTTTGAATCCAACTGCTCAAAAATGAAAAAAATTGAAGCATATGTCGACGTATAGTTGATTTCATCCTTAATGTTTTGATCATAACAAGTAAGATTAATATTCTTTCTAAAAATTGATTTTGAGTTATGATAGTTCTATGTTAAAATTAATCAAGTATTGCTAAAATCAATATTTTATAAATCGTACTCAAAATGAATATCAAAGTGAGAGTTAAGCATTCAAGTGAAATCATTCGAGACGAGAGCTTAAAATCAATATTAAAATTAATCAAGCATTATCAAAATCAACATATAAATCGGACTCGAAATGAAGATTAAATTGGAAGTTAAACATTCAAGTCAAATCATTCGAGACGAGAGCTTAAAAGACAAACGTTAAGAAAAAGTAAGATCAAAAGCATGAGAGATGATACGAAAGAAAGATCAAGACGTGAAGTCTAAGAGGCAAATTTCGAAGTAAGAACAATAACTAGATTTCTTAGTTCAAATATAAAGGTACTAGTATTTCAATATTTAGCAATGAATGATAAAATCTCAAAAATCGTTTTGTGCATGAAATTATTTCATAATAATACTTGCATAAAAATTTATTTTTCAAAAAGGTAAGTGTTTCAATTTTTACAATGTTACCTACCTTGAGAGATAAATTGAAAATGTTCTTCACAAGCTCACATTTTTCCAAAAACAAAATGTTAAAGTCAAAGTCAACGTGGACGTTTGGTTGACCAGTGGAAGTCAGGTTTGTCCAAAGGTAAAATTTTTAACCATACTGATTTCTGATGCATAATGGCTAGTTCAGTCATTCGTTCAGTGGCGGAAATCCGGTTGGGTCGTCTGGTTGGTCAGAAATTTTAGCGTTTTGATTGCTATAAATACCACTTCACTTAGAATTCATAATACAACTAGAAGAAAGCTTTCTTGTGAAATATATGTGTGAAATATTTTCTTTGAACTTACACTTTTACATTCATTTCATTTATTTTTCATAACAAAAACATTGATTGTTGAATCAAGCTTCTTAAATCATTTATCTCATCAAAGTTTTCATTTCTCTTTGAGCTAAACTTATTTATATCAATCTTAAAATAGTGATATTTTTGAAAAAGATCTTTACATTTACATTACATAAACTTTCTACTTCTTCATATTGAAAACTTTGACTAATTGAATCAAATTTGTAAAATCATCGTATTCATCAAAAGAAAATTATTTCTCTCTTAGCACTTAATTTATTGCAATTATTCATTAAAAGAGAGATATATCTTGAGAATATTTTTGAATCTATATTTCATTTATTTCTTCTTCATCTTCTCATTAAAACACTTTAATTGATTAAATCTAATTTTTATTATCATATTCATCAAAAAATTTCATAAGTGTTAGTCACTCTTAGTGCTTAAATTGTTTGTATTATTCATCAAGATAGATATTTCATTGTAAAATCACTTTAATAAAGTATGAGTCGTGTTGAAATCCCTTAAATATCAACATTGTATAATGATTAATACTCCTTATTGTAAGTAACCGTATGGGTCATATTGAGGTCCCATGAAAGCTCAATATTGGGTCGTGTTGAGGTCCCATAAAACTCAACATTGTATAAGGATTGGCGCTCCTTATTTGTAAGTCATCGAAAGCGTTGTAAAGGGTTGGATTGCACCATAAGTCAATCAATATAGTGGAAATACCTTGCTCCTGCCCAAGAGCTTGGTAACGGAGGACATAGATCATTATTTTGGATCGAACCTCCACAATTATGTATCCTCTCTCCCTTTTACTTATCACTTTTATATTTGTACTTATTATTTGAATTAATCTATTTAGTCCCCACTTGCTTGAATTTAGATTAATTCTTTGAAAAAATTTTAAAAACCAATTCACTCCCCTATTGGTTGGTTATTCTTGGGCTNTACTTATCACTTTTATATTTGTACTTATTATTTGAATTAATCTATTTAGTCCCCACTTGCTTGAATTTAGATTAATTCTTTGAAAAAATTTTAAAAACCAATTCACTCCCCTATTGGTTGGTTATTCTTGCGCTATCAATTGGTATCCGAGTAAGGTAGTCATTTTTAAATTAAGATTCTACAATCTTGAGCAATGGCTAACCACATTTTTCCAAATCTTGAGGGGCATTCTACAAATCGTCCTCATTTCATTGATGCTACTCATTATAACTATTGGAAGGTTAGAATAACGATATTTATTCAATCAATAGATTATAATATTTGGGAAGTTATTGAATTTAGTCCCTATGTGCCTAAAAAGGTTATTAAAGATGATGGTAAACTGGATCAAATTATTCCTAAACCTAGAGAGGAATATAATGAAGTAGAAAAAAAATTATCTTTAAATGTAAGAGCCAAAAACATACTTTATTATGCTTTAGATATAAATGAATTTAATCGTATTAGTACATGTGATTCCGCTTATGATATTCGGCATACATTAGAAATTACTCATGTTGGAATTACCAAAGTGAAAAAAGCTAAGATAAATCTCTTAGTTAAAGATTTCAAAAATTTCATGAACCGATTGTTGGCATGATTACTCGTTTTACCGATATTTTTAATGGCCTCAAAGGCTTTGATCGAAAATTCACTAACGATGAACTTGTGAGTAAAGTGCTTAGGCAACTCTCGGAAGAATGGAATTTATTGAGAATGTTGATAGAAAACACCAAAGATGTCAACACATATTCATTGGAAGAGCTCTATGGAACATTGATAATATATGAGCTAAATCGCATCGAGACAAATGAGAAAACAATGAAAATCTAAGAAGAGAAAATGCACCAAATTGTTTTAAAATCCGTAATTGATGAAGACACTTCAAACGAAATCGTTGATTCCAAAAGGAAGAAGAAAAGGGCGAAGAGAAGAATAGATTTATAAAAAACAAAGCACTTTAATCAATATGTGATGAGAGTGATGATGATGACAATGGAAAAAATGGAAGTCAAGAGGAAATTGTCAACAAGTGCTTCATGGCCATTGATGATGAGCTAAATTTAAATGAAAATTGTTCGTATAATGAATTATCCACCTCTTATGATAAAATTCTTGAAAATTTTGAAAAACTTGCTTTAAATCATTCGATCCTTAAAAAGAAGAATTTTTTTATTGAAAAATGAGGTAAAGAAACTTTTAGAAATTCAAAATAATTGTGAAAAAGGAAAAGTCGATTATGATTCTTTAATTAAGGAGAATTCCTCTTTACAATATTTTTTTTTAGAATTGACTCAAATTGTTCACAAATTTACTCAAGGCAAGAAAATTTTTGATTTAATGATGGGTGAACAAAAATGTGTTTTCAATAAAGGAGAAATTGGATACAAACCATTTTTAAATCAAAAGTCTCTTGAAAATTTCTTTGTTAAAGCCTCTACTTCCCCCATTTCAAATGTTACATGTAACTTTTGTAATAAAATTGGACATGTAACTTTTTATTTTTCTATAAAAAAGAGATACATTTTAAACACAACTACAAGTGGATTCAAAAGTCCACTAACACAAACTACCAAGGACCCAAGGTTGTATAGGTACCAACATCAAAAATTGAATCATTTTTTGTAGGTACCAAAGAAAAAAAAGCGCAGAGGACTTTGGATGGTGGATGCTTTAAGCACATAACCGAAAATCAAGCTCTATTGTCAAGTTTCAAAATAAAGGATGGTGGTCATGATACTTTTGGAGATAATGCTAAAGGAAAAATCATTGACATTAAAATTATTGGTAATTATTTATCTCATTTTATTGATAATGTTCCCTTAGTAGATAACCTTAAATGTAATCTACATAGTTTTAGTCAACTGTGTGATGAATGTTATCTTATTAAATTTGATTCTTCCAAGTTCCTTATTGACGATGCTACATCAAAAGAATGTGATGTTTCTAAGAAGTCGAAGTAATGATATTTGTGGCAT